>BSBK01004434.1:0-202351 GCA_027943335.1 Chamaecyparis obtusa
AAAATCAAACAAGATAAGATACATACCTCATAATGGGACAAATCTGGAAATTCCTATTTTTTGATGAATGTTCACAATCTTGAGAGATTTTGCAATTAGATTTGGGACTAGAAAATCATAATCGAGAAAACCCAAAAAACTTTTGTCTTTCTGGAAGCAAGTCATCCTTGACCCAGATAGAGGGGCAAGGTCTTACCCTAGGGTAGGATCCTACCCCTCACTACATGTCATCCTTCACCCAAAACAACTCCGTCAAAAATTTTGTTCATGGATCTTGGAAGTTCACCAAAAAGGGTACTCAGATCTGCACTTCAATTCTCAAAACAATGACTATATATATCTAAAAATGTTGTTTTGGGGTGGCTATATAGGGTTTTACCTTAGTCAAACCCCCATTTTGGTTATCTCCACCTCCACGAATAGTCGGTTGTAATAGAATGTGTGTGTGTATTGAATGTGTAATGCCAAGATCTACTCCTCTAGATTGAAACCCTAACATGAATATGTATGAGAAAGAAATGCATAGATTTGAATAAGATAAGAAAGCATACAAAGCACGCAAGGATAAAGTACTCCTACCAAACTCATAATCCATAATTTCTACCCCATGATTGTATCTTTAAATGCTTGAATATTGATAATGGTGGATCAAGGAAGAAATGATCTCTCTTGCTCCAAATAGATGTTCACAATGGTGTACTCATAAAAATGCTTGATATCAACAATGGCTTGATCTTCTATATCATCCTCTTGCAATCTTGCATCTTCACTTCACCATCACTTTCTTGCTTCAAGAAACTAAGTCTCCTTAATGGATCCTTTCTCATGAAATTTCTTGGTGAAAATGAAGGCAAATGAGAGTATTTATATAGAGGTTTCAAGATGAGGCTCATAGAGTAATTTGAGGAACCATAATTCAAATTTCACCTTGAATTATGGTCCAATCACAATAACCAACTAATGAGGGAAAAGAATTAAATAAATTTCAAATTAAAACCCTTCCGCACTCATATCTGAAAGCTCGACATTGATTTCAGGGCCCTCCAAGACCGAATTTGAAAAGGGGGATCAAATCCTGAAGGAGGTCAAAGAGGACCTCATCTTTGACCTAGGTCAAGGTCTACCTCATCCTTGACCTAGGGGTCGAGATCCAACCAAAATGAGAAACTAGAGTTCCCGAGGATGCCCGAAGACCTACAAATAATGTCAGAATAGGGAAGAGTACTAGGAAGAGGCACAAAATCCTATGATGAATATGATGAAGGCTAGAAAGACTTATTTCTAAGTCCTACCTAGAAAATAGAGCCATAGAAGACATAAATTAAGGAGAATCCTTGGGATCCTAACCCTAATTTCACCTAGAATGAAGGAATCCAGTGCAAAATGCATCCTAAATAAAATTCTATCATGATAAATGAATTAAAAGAGGGTGCTAAACCTATCAAGATGCAAGTGATTCCATTTTAAGATGATGCATTTATCCCCAACTTTATCTTAGATATGACACTACGTGAATATGCAAGCTAAAGTAAGAAAATGTTATAGTAAATAAAAAGGATATAGCCAAGTCCTCGATGTAGAGATCCTACAAAAAACTATTAGAACCTACAATACACAAGGTTAATGAAAATCCATATATCATCTAGATCTTACTGTATGATAATTTGAGAAGTGCATAAAGCCCCTTATGCCCCCCCTGTTTCGGCTTTCTCCTTTTGAAGGGTGAAATAGGGTGATAAGGAAAACTCTATATACTGGATATGCATCTTGTTGAAAAGTTCTTTCCTAAACCAATTAGAAGGATTCCTACCCTTTCTAAACTGGTTCAAGAAGTTAGGTATCTAAATCACAATTCCACAACCACTGATGGCACTAAAAATAGAGTTACCAAATTCAAGTTATGATGAAAAGAGTGGATGTCTATCTAAATGCATAAGAAGGGAAATCCAAGTTACCATGAGTAAACCCTAAAATAAACCTTAATAAAATCCTAATTCTAACTATAAATAAAGAAAAAGGAAGACATACTTACTCATTCTTACCATTTTCACATTCAAAAATAGGAAGCAAGATGCCAAGGAGAGAAGATTTTTGAGTGACACACATGGAGCTTCTAAGACAGAGCCTAGCTACCAGACAGTAACTTCCTGAGGTGAGTTTTCTATTGTTTGTTCCTGTATTTTCAAAATTCCTAATTTTTGTAGGCAAGGTCAACCTTGTCCCTTAAAGGTTGACCCTAACCTAGCTATGTTGACCTTGACCTACGAAGGTCAACATTGACTGGAAGGTCTCCACCTATTCTGGGATGAGGTCATCCTTGACCCAACAAGATCAACCCTAACCCAGGAAGGTCAAACTTGACCCAAGAAAGTTGATCTTGACCTAACTGAGGTCGACCTTGACCTAGTCAAGTTGGATTTGTAGATTTGATGATGTAGATTACTAATATGATGTTTTGTTCATGGTTGAAAGACTTGGTCGATCTCCGAGAGCATCCCTTTGGAGAGTTTCTACGCATGGTTAGAGAGAGACTATCTGAGCTTGATGATGATGAGATGCAGTTATTGAGAGATGTGGGACTATACTAGTTATCATTCCTACCACAGATGAGACTACACCGAGCCATGTTATTAGCTCTAATAGAGAGGTGGGATGAGGATACATGCTCCTTCCATCTTCCCTCAGGAGATATTACAATGACACTAGAGGATGTCTACAGGATCTTATAGCTTCCGATCTAAGGTGAGACTATCAAACCTAGAGCATGTAAGTACCTAAAATGTAATGCCTAAGAACATAAAACTAAGCTAGCATTCAACAAAACAAAGAAGATAAACACTTATGATTAGACCTACAAAATGAAGACCAAGCAACAAATGGAATGCAAACCTCAAACCAAAGAAACTTCAAGTTGTAGAAGATTTTTCCAAGGATGGAATGTGTGCTCAAATGCTATGCTCAAGCTGCAATGGAAATTTTGGCATTATAATGGTAGCTTGGTAGTTTTTAGGCTCTCAAACTAGCATGATAACTTTGTATAAAAGATGGATGAAAATGAAGGAGGAGAGCTTCTCTTTTATAGAAAGATAGGTGAAATGGATGGTCAAAATTAAGGGGAAAAAGGAGAGTGAGCAATGGTGGATATGCATCCAAGGGAGAGCACATGGGTTGTGCTTTCTCAAATGCATAACATTTTGACAAGTGTCACAATGGTGGAGGGTGAGAAGAGAGGCACCTTTGGAAGGTGTAAGAGGCTTTTGATTTCTCATTGGAGGATATGGAGGTGATGTCATAAGGGGTTGACTTTAAGTTGGATTAGCATTTCTTAATCTTGGATTATGATTGTGCACATGCTTAGGGGGGTGAATTAGGCTTGGATTAGAGGGTAAGTAGAGGATTAGGGAGATGTGATGGGAGGAGAGAGAATGAGTGGAGGATTAAATTAGCTAAGCATAGATTATTAGCTAATGGGGGAGAATTGGGATTAAATATTTTATTTAATTCTAAGTGGGAGGAAAAGGGGATTTATGAATTAATTTATTTAGATAAATGTATCCATTTAAATTAATAGAGGAATAGGGATTTAATTAATTATCAAACTATAGGTTTGTTGCTTTGATAATTAATTGGGCTATAGTTAATTAATTAAATTAATTAACTAGGGGATGACATAATTTAATTAAATAATTAATATTTAATTAACCAGATGTCCTATGAGAAGACTAAATATAATTACTAAATTATGTAATCAAATTTAGGTGTCTACAAAGCACAGTGAGTTTATGAGGAGATCTTTGTAGATAAGGGGTATTGCACATGACAGGTTCCACAAATTCAAACCCAATCAGATTAGGTCCTTTTGTCATCCATACTGTCAGGCCCTATACCTTTGGTATAGAGGGTGATGCTTTGTATAGTATCCTTGGTTGTGTTACCCAATGCAAGGGTACCATATTTTCTACACATCTTACCCATCTTGTATAGAGGATGGAGAGGGAGAGGACCATGTTCTCATGGGGTCATAGCATGTTAGCCCAGCTATACCATGAGCTATGTCAGCTAGTGAGATATCAGAGAGAGAGAGAGAGAGAGAGAGAGAGAGAGAGAGAGAGAGAGAGTCTTTCGATATGCACACTTGCAGATTTGGTTGTTTGAGCATTTTGCATGTACACATCCACAGGGCATTCTAGTGATGGTAGATGCAAGTACACTGAGAGTCTTTGTGTATCCTCTAAGAGATGCCTGGTAGTTTGGAGATATCTTCTATTGGATGGTATGTCTAGACCACATTCTAGGCACCAATGTGATATTGCACTAGTACATTTGAGCCCTTTTTTCGATGGCATACCATCAGAATTATGACTTTCTAGCATTGATAAAGTGACACCACCTAATGTCGTAGATTTGCAGTCAGAAAAAATGGCAGCTTTGATTGGCGTCATAATTATGATGATAATGGACGTTGCAAGAAGTGGGTCCCAACAAGGTGAACCTATCATTGGACCTATTTGTGGCCATCACAATTGGGATGCCTATCCTTTGCAAAAAATACAAATGATGGTGACCCATCAGAATCTTCTGACGGGTTTCCATCATTTGTAGTTTGTTTTCTGGTGGAGATGTTGTTAATGCAATGGATATCTATCAAAAATGTACGTTGGATATCCGTTGTTTGTAGTTTTCAATGAAAATGATGTTGTACATGTGACGGAGACCTATCATAAATTTATGATGTATATCTGTTGTTTATAGTTTTTTACTAATAGTGATGTTGTACATGCGATGGTTAGATGTTAGATTGTTTCGACAGATAACTATCACTATTTTATGGTCGACGTAGTTGTGATCAATTCAGAATAGTGTTCTTGCAGATCTAAGTTCCTGATGGTGATTTGGTTATGGATCATGTGGAGATGACTTTGCAGTAGATTCGGTAGCAGCTTGTGGATTATTGAGTTGAGTCTAGAGACTTAGATTTGGAATGGATGCTACCTAATCGAGATTTCTGACAGTGACTGCTCTAGCACTAGAAGCTAGTATGGTGATTAGAGATGCATTCTTCCTGATGTGTTTGTGGGATATATGCGGACCTAATTGCATTCAGATCTGATTTGAGTGACTTCTTGACTTCATTGGTTTGAATTGCCAGTGCTTTGTTCCAATGGAGTGTCACAGTGACTTGACTTAGAGTTTGAGTAGACTATGCATTGATCAGCTTGAAGGCAAAATCTAGCTACTCTTTATGTTGTTGTTGAGATCGGGTTGTGACAAATCACTAGGATCCTCTACCATTTTTTCCATAGTTTTGAATGAGGGGATGTCATGAGAGCGACATGTTGAGCTTGCACCTTGGAGATTTGTAGATCGCTATGGTATCTGTGATGACTTGGGAAAGTCTTCTTCTTGGTGAACCAAGCTAAGAGACTTAAATTACAGAAAGTGGGTCATTTGATGTGACTTATGAGACCTTGGATGCCTCTTCATAGTGGGTTCACAGTGTGATCTGTGGTGTTTCTTTGTGACTCGGGTTCTTGGTAGAGATCTGTTGATTTGGTAGCCATTGAGATGGATCGATATATATTTGTCATACGTGGATTGAGATCTTAAATTATTGAGCTTCTCCTTGTTTCAAGAATAGTTTAACATTCTCTACTTAACTGGGCCAACTATGTGAAGGTGGAAGCTCATCTAACCCCTCCTAGGAGACTCTTATGACCCTTTACGACATTTTAAGACCTCTAAGATGTATTCTTAGGAATCGTAAAGGGTCGTAAAGGGTCATAAGGGGTCCTAGGACACAATAGCTGAGAAACATAAATGTAGGCATCATGGTCACAATTTTTTGGAAACACAACATAATTGAGTGGTATACCTAGATGATGCAACACAACCACTACTCCTCTAGTTCCTAGTCGACACTACTGTAAACAAAACCCATATGATAAAAAATAAATTTAGAGAGCACAGGGGGAGAGCGATAATGACCAAAATAATATAGGGACCCTTTATTATTTTGGTCATTACGGCCCTCCTCCACTCTCTAAATTTATTTTTTATGTATCCAGGTTTGTTTATCATAGTGTAAACTTGGAACCAGAGGAGTGATATATAGCTGTGTTGCATCATCTAGGCATACCATTCAATTATGTTGTGTCTCCAAAAAATTATGACCATGATGCCTACATTTATGTTTCTCAACTGTTGTGATATCTACATTTATGTTTCTCATTTGTCGTGTTTATGTGCATGTTCTTTATATGTATCTACTAGAAATTCTATAAAAAAATTTGTATCTACAATAGCCCTGTGTGAACTACATTTACACATATGGTCCCAAAAAAATAGTGCACAAACTACATAGAGAAGACATCACAGAAATATTATTTCTACTTTCATCGTTGAAGCAATCTTGGCGGCACTGGTTACCTCTCGAGCCTTGCACAAGTTGCACTCATTTCCTACAGCGGGTATAGATGTAGATGGGGTAGATGTAAATGTGGTTTGATCAACCCATGAAAAGTATTGACATCCACTATTTCCCTGCAATACCAAATGTACATTAGTTCTTCGTAAAATGATTACTTGTCACATTCTTTTTAAACATAAAATATAATTACGTATCCAGACCTTTTTCCTATTTGGGAAAACCCAAAATGGATGCCCAGGATTACTTGTTGTGTGTGATGTCTTTAACACGCATGGGCCAACACTACATTGACCGAAGTCATCGAGGCTATTTCGACAAATATTGCATTATCACAAATATTGTGTTGTCATTATTTTGTTCATTCATACTAATTATAATTACAATAAAAAGAAACATACTAATGTAGACTTGTACATTTTTTGGCTAAGTCGAAGTCTTTGGTTTAAATCACTAGACACTCCAAACAAAATGACAAACCAAATACAACCATGCAATAAAAAGAAATTACTAAGAAATTTAGAATTAGCTCACTCCATTGCAGGGAACAAAGAGAATCCTCTGTGATTTAACATCATTGATGTGCAAGGAAATAGAAAATTAGAAGAAGTAACGCTCATAAGATAGTATTTAGATTAAATGCATTGATATAAAAAAAATACCCTAGAAAATACAAAAGAGAAAAGATATATAAGTAGGACATATAAAACAAGGTGAATAAGAGTAGTACATATAAAACAATCACTTTTGGATCAATGCTACCATGTTGTTGAGGATGTAGATGAATTGAATCACCACTGCCATTCTATTTTGATAGCAGCAATATAACAAACAAAGCACCCTCCAATCAAATAGGGACATAAGTAAGACATTTAATGCATTATTACTTCATCATGAAGATAAAAATTTAATTGGATCAAAGCACATAGAAATTCAAAATAGTAGGATATCTTAATCTTTATGAGCTCAAATTCTAAACAGTAAGTGCATTATTTTATTACTGATGTCCCTATTTCATCTAATAGCATCAATATAACAAAGATAGATCAATTTGGTTGTTGCTATTAGATCATACATTAATACACTTACTATTTTTAATTTTTAGCTTGGGCATCATGCATGGTTATTGTTGTCAGTGCATGCTTGCTATTGTTGTCCACCATATATTATTTTATACACTGTTTATTTCATTGAGACTGTGAGCTATTGTAGTTGGATGTATTCTTTTGGGGTCTGATTTATTGTAGTTGTTTCCTTTTTCTTTGAATCATTGTTTACAATTACTTTTGATGTAATATTTGTGTGAAGAACAAGAACAAAATGGTGAACGAGTGTATTTGACAAATATAAACATGACACATTTTGTTGGGCTAATTGGGTTGGCCTGGTACCATTTACATGGCCTATCTAGATATTAAATAATGAGCACATGAACAATGCCAGTATTAAATATTACTAAGCTCATGAACAATGTATGATGCCCTAGCTTGCAGCCCACGAGCCATCAAGATATTTCCTCATGAAATGATCATAAACGGGGAGTAGCACATAGTGAATATCAACACCAAAAAAAATAAAGAGAGATCAAACACTTCACACAATGCCTTGAAGGTAATAGCAATGATTCCCTAGCTCTCAAACCTCGTAGGTCATCAATCATTCCAAATGAAAAGATGTAAACAATGTCAGTATTCAATAGTGAGATCATAAACAATGTATGATGCCCTAGCTTGCATCTCGCAAGCCACCAAGACATTTCCTCATGAAATGATCATAAACAGGGAGTACCACATAGTGAATATCAATAGAAAAACAAATAAAAAGAGATCAAACACTTCACACAATGCCTTGAAGGTAATAGCAATGATGCCCTAGCTCTCAAAGTTCGTAGGTCATCGAGCATTCCAAATGCTAAGATGTAAACAATGCCACTATTAACATTCATCTTGTGCCATTAAATCAACAAATGACATCAAAAAGAAAGTGAGGTGCTCAAACAGTGAGCTCATAAACAATGCCCTCTTCACACCACATAAGAGTGTAGTATCGTCTTCACGGCAACTCTTCAAATTCACAAAACTTACAAATGACCTTTTCTTTTTCAGAACTACAAAATTACAAAAATATCATTGGCTCAAAGCACATAGAAATTCAAAATAGTAGGATATCTTAATCTTTATGAGCTCAAATTTAAATTCAAAACATAAGAGGATGAACATAAATAATAAGGGTGCCAGACATTGCCTGAAGTGATGAATTTTTTACCTGGGTATGAATCTATTGTGCCCTTGTGTGATCCAAAACCTGCAAAGGAAAGAGAGATGGGGGTTAGATAAAAAATATCTAAGCAATGAATGCCAGCCTATTACTGATCCTCATCTACAATTATGCATGTGCATAGTCAAGCCATACACTTCTAAAAGAAAAACCAAGCTCACACTCTCAATGAAATAAATAGTGTATAAAATAATATATGGTGCACAATAGCAACAAGCATGCAATGATAAAAATAACATTGGATGATGCCCAAGCTCAAATTCAAAACAGTAAGTGTATTAATGTATGATCTAATAGCAGCAACCCCATTGATCATTACCTTTCACTCCTCCATCATTATAGAAGAAATAACCGCCTATAACTATATTTCATAATTCCTACTTTGAAGTGTGTGTGTATATATATAGTCTTAATAAAATTTTAGTCTAGAAATACTTTGTCTTAATAAAATCTTAATAAAACAATATATTTAGTCTTAATAAAATAAAACATTTATTGCTTTGAATTTCAGCTCAGGCATCATGCATTGTTTATGAGTTCACTATTTGATTACCAGCCAATCAAATAGGGACATGAGGTGCTCAAACAGTGAGCTCATAAACAATGCATGATGCCCTAGCTAGAAGCCAATAAATAAAGAGAGATCAAACACTTCACACAATGCCTTGAAGGTAATAGAAATGATTCCCTAGCTCTCAAAGCTCGCGGGTCATCAAGCATTCCAAATGAAAAGATGTAAACAATGCTAGTATTAAACAATGAGCTCATGAACAATGCATTATGGCCCAGCTTGCAGCATGCGAGCCATCAAGATATTTCCTCATGAAATGATCATAAATGGAGAGTACCACATAGTGAATATCAACATCACAACAAATAAAGAGAGATCAAACACTTCACACAATATATGTCATTTTATAAGATTTTATTAAGACTAAATATATTGTTTTATGAGCTCACTATTTGAGCACCTCATGTCCCTATTTGATTTGTCAGTGCTATGTTTGTTATATTGATGTTATTAGATCAAATAGGGACATCAGTAGTAAAATAGGGACATCAAATAGGGACATCAGTAATAAAATAATACACTTGCTATTTTAAATTTGAGCTCATAAAGATTAAGATATCCCTATTTTATTACTGATGTCCCTATTTACATCTTTTCATCAAATGACCCAAAAATATGAAGGATGGTCCTATATGGTCACTAATAGCCAACTTTCAGAAGAATATGAATGAATGCAAACATACATAATTTGATGAACATAAATAATGAAGGTACCAAACATTGCATGAAGTAATGAAGTGTTGACCCAGGGTTCAATCCAATATGCTCTTGTATGATCCAAAACCTACAAGAAAGGAAAAGATGGGGTTAGATCCAAAGGATCTAAGCAATGCATGAGCCCCTATTACTGATCCTAATCTACAATTATGCATGTGCATAGTCAAGCTATACACTTCTAAAATGAAATATGCTATAGAACATGTGCACTCAGGAAACATATGCATATAGTGAGTAAATCAAGACCAAAATGGAGCAAAAAGTATGATGTCAAATGTGTTATCAAGAAACACCTCATGGGCTATGAGTCAACATGGTATATATGTTATTTATACAAGATCAGTAAAAGGACATCTACAACCTCAACAACATGGCAATATTAATCCAATAATAGGAAATACATTACAAATGCCAAGCTCACTATCTCAATGAAATAAACACTGTATAAAATAATATATGATGCCCGAGCTCAAATTCAAAATAGTAAGTGTATTAATATATGTATGAACTAATAGTAGCAACCTCATTGATCATTAACTTTGACTCCTCCATCATTATAGAAGAGATAACCATCTACAACTATATTTCATAATTCCTCCTTTGAAGTCATAGGTTAGTTTAAAATGGAGAAAGTATACAAACTCACCAATTTAATCCCAAAATTTCATAACATTGCATTCTTTTTGTTGTTATGGTGCACAACAAAAGCAAGCATGCAATGACAACAATAACATTGCAAGATGCCTGAGCTCAAATTCAAAATAGTAAGTCTATTATTTTATTACTGATGTCCTTATTTGATGTCCCTATTTTATTACTAAAATTTTTTGGGGTAAAACCTTGCAAGTCATGTATTTCCCTTATAAATTTCCAAAGACCTTTAAGTCCACCACATCCCTTTGCATCACTTTATGATCCTAATGTAAAGAACAAAGGGCAGTTTGTGAGGGCCCAAGTTGTGATGGTGATGGATTCACTAAGTTTGTATTAATCTCTTGCAACTTGTGCAATTCATTATGATGCTAGGGTATGTTGTGGTAAGCACAAGTATGGGTATGTGTTTTAACGTGATTCAAAACCTATTATGCAAGATTGTTTTATTATTGAGATAAGGATATCTTAATTCTACAAAAATTAATGTTTTGAGAAATATTTGAATTTAATTTTGACAATAACATAAGGAGTGATATATTTCAAGCTTCGGTGAGACTTCATACCACATAATGTCCGTAGATTATGTTCAATGTGTTATTTACACTTGTACTGGTGGGAAACCTCTTGAAAATGCACAAAAGAGATTGCATTCAACCATGTTGTTTACATGACACATGTAGTTTACCTCTAGCCTAAATCAGCGTTGCGTACAAATCTATGGACAATATGTGGTATGAAGCCTCGCTCAAGCTTGAAATGATAAGCATTATGATGTGGAGGTATGGTGTGGTAAGCACAAGTATAGTTTCTCATAAGTTGCTATGGGTATAGTTTTTTTTTTCAATAGTTGTAGAATCCAGCTTCTCCTACACTTACACGTATGTATACATTTTGGGGTTGGCTTTAATGTCAAGTAAATTTGAGTGAAATGGTAACAATATTTAAGAGCAATAATTATGGCATTTTAAACAAGTATGCATATATATTATATAATAGGAGTGATATATTTTAATGGCAACACTTAATGAGAAGGATGCCTATATAACAAGAGGAGTGATATATTTTAATGGCAGTGGACATAGAAATTGCAGTGTAAGTAGTAGGATGATTGTAAGTGGACATAGAAATTGTAGTGTAAGTAGTAGGATGATTGGAAGTGGACATAGAAATTGTAGTGAAACTCTGTAATTTATGATGGCTTAGTGTTGTATATCCATAGTCAATGTCTATGTAAACTTTAGGATGATACTTATATGATGGCTTGAGTAAATCATTCTTACCTTGAGACTAGTACACCATGGGATTAGAGGATGGTTGTTATAATAGAAAATGTGTGTCTGTGAGATACTTTTATATTTTGTACTAAATGATGATACATATGTGTTTCTTCCTTTTACAACAGTTTATATTCTGATACTTATATCTTGAATTGTCAAATGACCAATGAGTGATAATTTCAAAAGTGTATCATAATTAAAGGCATGTGAATTCATATTGTACTTAATCTGAATGTCATCATGTAATGTTTTTACTTATGATATTTCGAGACCCCTCTCCATTTTAAACTAACCTATGACTTCAAAGGAGGAATTATGAAATGTAGTTATAGGTAGTTATGTCTTCTATAATGATGGATGAGTCAAAGGTAATGATCAATGAGGTTGCTGCTATTAGATCATATATTAATACACTTACTATTTTGATAGTAATAACATTGCATGATGCCAGAGCTCAAATTCAAAACAATAAGTGTATTATTTTATTACTGATGTCCCTATTTGATCTAATAGCATCAATATAACAAATAGAGCACTGACCAATAAAATAGGGACATGAGGTGCTCAAACAATGAGCTCATAAATAATGCATGATGCCCTTGCTTGCAGCCCATGAGCCATCAAGATATTTCCTCATGAAATGATCATAAACGGGGAGTACCACATAGTGAATATCAACAAGCAAACAAATAAAGAGAGATCAAACACTTCACACAATGCCTTGAAGGTAATAGCAATGATGCCCTAGCTCTCAAAGCGCGTGGGTCATCGAGCATTCCAAATGCAAAGATGTAAACAATACCAGTATTAACAGTCATATTTTACCATTAAATCAAGAAATGTCATCAAAATGAAATTGACTTAATGAGAAAACAAATCTCGAATGCATACCTCATGTTATGGCTGCCATATAAAGATCAAATGCTAAAGAACTATGTTATAAAATTTCATGTTAAATTTCAAGGCATGAAATTTTATAACTGTACATATATTTTCTTTGACTCCCCCACATTGTAAACTCAATGCTAAGGAGAAAAAAGTATGATGTCAAAAAGTATAAAATTTTATGCCTTAAAATTTTATAACATAGTTCCTTAGCCTGCCATGTGAAGAGTAGTGCAAGGTGGAAACTTTCCCATTTTACCACAATTAGGGCCCTCTTTTACCATGCTTTATGAGATTTATGATTTTACCATGCTTTATGAATTTATGTTTTTTTTAAAAGTGAAGATAAAGATTATCTTAATTTTTTATCTTTAAATTTAATTCATTTTATGATTTTAAAAATTGAAATAAGAAATATTAACTTTGAAGAAACTTTTACATATTTTCATCAAATGACCCAAAAACATCAAGAATCATCATATATGGTCACTAATAGCCTAATTTTAGAAGAATATCAATGAATGAAAACATACATAAGTGGATTAACATAAATAATGAAGGTACCAGACATTGTTTGATGTAATGAAGTGTTGACCTGGGGTTCAATCCAGTATGCTCTTGTATGATCCAAAACTTACAAGGAAGGAAAAGATGGGGTTAGATCCAAAGGATTTAAGCAATGTCTGGCACCGTATTACTGATCCTCATCTACAATTATGTATGTGCATAGTCAAGCCATACAATTCTAAAATGAACTATGCTATAGAACATGAGTGTGTGTTAATGTGATTCAAAAGCTATTATGCAAGATTGTTTTATTATTGAGATAATGATATCTTAATTCTACAATAATAAATGGTTTGAAAAATATTTGAATTTAATTTTGACAATAACATGAGGAGTGATATATTTCAAGCTTCAACGAGACTTCATACCACATAGTGTTCGTAGATTACATTCAATGCACTATTTACACTTGTATTGGTGGGAAAACTCTTGAAAATGTGCAAAAGAGATTACATTCAACCATGTTATTTACATGACACATGTAGTTTACCTCGAGCCTAAATCAGCGTTATGTACAAATCTATAGATAATGTGTGGTATGAAGCCTCGCTGAAGCTTGAAAATGATAAGCATTATGATGCTGAGGTATGGTGTGGTAAGCACAAGTATAGTTTCTCATAAGCTGCGATTGGTATAGTTTTTTTTTTTTCAATAGTTGCAGAATCTAACTTCTCCTATACTTACACGTATGTATACATTTTGGGCTTGGATTTAATGTCATGTAAATTTGATTAAAATGGTAATAATATTTAAGAGAAACAAGTATGCATATACATTATATAACAGGAGGAGTGATATATTTTAATGGAAACACTTAATGAGAAAGATGCCTATATAACAAGAGGAGTGATATATTTTAATGGTAGTGGACATAGAAATTGCAATGAAACTCTGTAATTTATTATTGTAAGTAGACATAGCAATTGCAGTGTAAGTAGTAGGATGATTGTAAGTGGACATAGAAATTGCAATGAAACTCTATAATTTATTATGGCTCAGTGTTGTATATCCATAGTCAATGTTTATTTAAACTTTAGGATGATACTTATATGATGGCTTAAGTAAATTTTTCTTACCTTGAGACTAGTACACCATGGGATTAAAGGATGGTTGTTATAATAGCAACTGTGTGTCTGTGGGATAATTTTATATTTTGTATTAAATGATGATATATATGCATTTCTTCCTTTTAGAACACTTTATATTCTGATACTTATATCTTGAATTGTCAAATGACCCATGAGTGATAATTTCAAAAGTGTATCATAATTAAAGGCATGTGAATTCATATTGTACTTAATCTGAATGCCAATGTATAAGTTTTTTACTTATGATATTAATCTTAATATATCCCTATTAAGATATCCCTATTTTGTTATTGATGTCCCTATTTATATATTTTCATCAAATGACCTAAAAACATCAAGAATCATCCTATATGGTCACTAATAGCCAACTTTAAAAAAAATATGAATGAATGAAAGCATACATAAGTGGATGAACATAAATAATGAAGGTACCAAATATTTCCCAAAGTAATGTAGTGTTTACTTGGGGTTCAATCCAATATGCTCTTGTATGATCCAAAACCTGCAAGGAAGGAGAAGATGGGGTTAGATCCAAAGGATCTAAGTAATGCCTAGTAGACAATTATGCATGTGCATAGTCAATCCATACACAGAATCAACAACATGGTAGCATTGATCCAATAATAGAAAATACATTACAAATGCCAAGGTCATGGTTTCAATAAAATAAATAGTGTATAAAACAATATATGGTGCACAACAGCAGCAAGCATGCAATGACAACAATAACATTGCATGATGCCCGAGCTCAAATTCAAAATAGTAAGTGTATTAATGTATGTTTTCATGATGCCAGATATTAAACAATGAGGTCATGAACAATTCTAGTATTAAACGGTGAGCTCATGAACAATGTATGATGCCCTAGCTTGCAACCCACGAGCCATTAAGACATTTCCTCATGAAATGATCATAAATGGGGAGTACCACATAGTGAATATCAATAGCAAAACAAATAAAGAGACTTCAAACACTTCACACAATGCCTTAAAGGTAATAGAAATGAGGCCCTAGCTCTCAAAGCTCACAAGTCATCAAGCATTCTTAATTAAAAGATGTAAATAATGCCAGTATTAAACAGTGAGCTCATGAACAATGTATGATGCCCTAGCTTGCAACTTGTGATCCATCAAGACATTTCCTTGTGAAATGATCATAAACGGGGAGTACCACATAGTGAATATCAATAGCAAAATAAATAAAGAGAGATCAAACACTTCACACAATGCCTCGAAGGTAATAGCAATGATGTCCTAGCTTCCAAAGCTCATGGGTCATCAAGTATTCCAAATGAAAAGATGTAAACAATGTATGATGCCCTACCTTGAAGCCCGTGAGCCACCAAGAAATTTCCTCATGAAATGATCATAAATAGGGAGTACCACATAGTGAATATCAACAACAAAATAAATAAAGAGAGATCAAATACTTCATGCAATTCCTTGAAGGTAATAGAAATGATGCCCTAGCTCTCAAAGCTCAAAGGTCATCAAGCATTCCAAATGCTAAGATGTAAACAATGCCACTATTAACATTCATATTGTGCCATTACATCAACAAATGTCATCAAAATGAAATTGAGTTAATGAGAATAGAAAGCTCGAATGCCTACCTCAAGTGCCAGTGCCCTCTTCCCAAATGGTGTCAGCCTCTTCACGCCACACAAAAGTGCACTGTCATCTTCACAAAAACTCTTCAAATTCATAAAAATTACAAATGACACTTTATTTTTCTTTTTTTTTTGTTTATAACCAAATGGGTGTCACAATTATGACATCATCATTGTTATTACAACACCGTCGAGTGAAAATACAAAAAAAATACACAAAACAAACACAAATTGTAGTGGTGTCACAAATTGGCATCGAAATTCAACCCCAAATGTTGTAGTATGGAGACCCTACTACCAGATGATAGAGTGACCTGATACATGATTCTAGATGAGATATTCACAATGGTAAAATCTGCTAGAGGGTCATTAGAATCATATAGTGATGCAATACTATTATGATCAGGTGATGAGACATTTCGGCTTGTTACAGGTAGTCCCTAGAGTAGTACCTCACTATGCACATCTAACGAGGTACTATAAGAGACCAGATGCCATATGCCAACCATTGATAGAAGACATAGAGGATAGTGATGTCAATAAGATAGAGGATAGAGAGGTACCATTAGATGTGACCTATTTAGGCATGAGCTGAGAGTACATCAGTAACTGGAGTCTACAGGGGACTTGCCCCATCTTCCCTAAGGATTATCCTATGAGTGATCCAAGTCTTTCAGAGAGGACACACTGGGATACTGGTACAGAAGAGGAGGATGAGGATGTTCAAGATGAGGAGGAGCACATCTCCAGGGGAGAGATCAGAGGAGAGAGTAGAGGAGAGAATAGAGGAGATGCCCCCATCTAGTGATACTAGTTTGGATGTACACATTTTTCATGCATCACCACTGAGATCATGATGGCCTCCACATCCCCACACAAAGACACCACTGTCGAGGCCTAGACATAGTGATTGTGGAGAGAGCAGTCACTCCATGCCCCCATCATCTAGACACTTTAGTGACATCCAGGAGGGAGACCCAGGTATGAAATATGAAATTTGATTAAATGTGCAATTTGATTTGAAAGAGCATGAAATTGATAAATGTAATTTTCATTCTACAGCTAGCATGGCAAAGTGGAGGATCTTTGTATCTAAGATTCTGAAGGATACATGTATATCATATTGACTACCAATGAGCGAGTGAGAATCTTCTCTTGGCTACAGAGATCCTGGTAGGCATGTTGATATCTTTGCATGTGTCCAACGAGAGCCGAGGTTGTGTAGAGAAAGGGAGGAGAAGATGATAGCTGAGTTATAGAGTACCCGAGCATGTTCACATGGTATGAGCATATCCAAGAGTCACACATGGACACATAGATCTACATCTTCCTATCATAGACCAGAGAGATCTGGGAGCCATCAACCTTTAGAGTGCAGTGATAGATGTAGTGATAAATAGGGCCATCGGCTACATATGTATCAAAACCTGAAAAACTTTTGATGAATGAAAAAACTTTCTCTACTAATTAGTTCTATGTTTGATTACTATGTTTTCATCAATATAAAACTTAATAGAAAGAAAGAAAGTGAATAAATATATTCAATATGTAATTTTTCTAGAACTACATAACCTATAACACAAACTTTATAAGGAATACATAAATGCACAAGGAAAGAAATAATGTAATTAAGGATAATAACATTTGAGATTTATAATATTAATGGGTTCCTTAAAAGAAACACCGTCCATATCAGCAAGTTTATAAGCACCTAAACCAAAATCTTCAATAATAAGGTCCAAGCCAATTAGGGCTAAACTTTCCTTTTTCGCCCGGTGAAGCATTCACATTTCATTGATTTTCGTATAAGACTAAATCACCAACTGAAAATGTTCATTCAATTACCTTATGATTATATTTCTTCTGAAGAGATTTATGATAGGCTTTTATGTGTTCTAATGCATGTATTCATTCTTCATCCAACATTTCTAGCTCTTGTAAGTGTTGTTTGAAAAAAGTATCCTTGTTAATTATCCCATGAAATGAAACACGTAGAGAAGGTATTTCTTATTCCAAAGGCATAATAGCATCAATACCATAGACAAGATTTTAAGGAGAAGTACTTGTGGCAGTACGAACACTAGTCGTATAAGCCCATAAAGCATAATTTAGTTGAGTATGCCAATCTTTCACATGCTTACTAACTGTTTTTCTCAAAATTTGTTCAATTATTTTATTTGATGCTTCAGCTTGTCCATTAGATTGAGGATAATAAGGAGTTGAAAATCTATGTTGAATTCAATATTTATCCAGGAATTTTGCAACTTCTTTGTTTTTAAAGAGGTACCGTTATCTGAAACTATCATCGAAGGAATACCAAATCTTGTTATTATATTATTAAGGATGAAATCAAAATTAACATCCACCATTTTTGAATGAAGAGGGATAGCTTTGACCCACTTCATGAAGTAATCTGTAGTAGTCAAGATGTAAGTATGTCCTTGAGAACAAGTTGGTGAGATTTTTTCCAATAAGGTAAAAACCCCAAATACTAAAAGTCCATGGAGAAACTTGATTACGAAGCTCACCAGTAGGAGCATGAATCAAATTACTATGTTGTTGACATTGAGGACATTTCTTAACAAACATGAAAGAATCTTGTTCCATTGTCTACCAATAATATCCCATTCTAAGCAATTTATTAACCAGAGATTTTCCACCAAAATGTCCCCCACAAGAACCAAAATGAGCTTCTGCCAAAGCTATAGGGATTTTAGCTCTATTGAGACATCTTAGTAATAATCCTTCATACAAGCATTTATAAAGTGTATCTCCTAGAATGATGTAACCTACTGGAAGCTTCATAATACAATTATGTGTGTTCCTTGTTTCTGATTTAGGAAAAGTACCTATTATACACTAAGTTTGCACCCTTGTTCAAGCTCTCGTAGTCTTGATAACCTAGTATAACATGGGAATCATCTCTAGGTGTGGGACCTATGCTAACTGAGATGAGACCTCCAGGTTCTAGGCTGGTTCCTCTTGGATAATCACCTTAATCTTCTTCTAGACATGAAAAGTAAATCTTTTGAGGGAAAGGGATGGAAGGAATACTTGAAAGGGAAATGACTGAAAGAAAACTACCTACTAGGTGATGCACCAAAATTAGGGTTTGGATCTCAGTATAGAGGAATGGAATCAATGAAAGGCTTAGGTCTAATAGGTCACAACTTACTGAATAGGCTTGCATAAGTGTTTCATAGGAGGGCCTGAACATAAGACACAACTTATGACCTACAAGCAGACATTCACTTCTACAACTCGGTGTAGGATTGAGACAAGACTGTTAGGGGGCTAAAGTATACCCACAAAAACATCTAGATCAAGTCAAACACAATAAGACACAAAATTACAAAAAGCAATATGGATCAGGAACCCTAAGATATCACTAAAAAACATCATATACTTTAATCCAATAAGAGATAACTCAAACAAAGAAGCATGGGGACATGAAGGATTGTCACAAAATACCTCTACAATGTTTTGATTATCAATGAAAGATTTACAACTGTATAAGCTAGAGGGTAGAAATGATACCATAGGTGACCCTTAAGAAAAGTGAAATTCTTCTACAATTTTCCAACTCTGAGCCCAAAAGCTTCAAAAATGCAATATATACATCTCCTCCTAACACATAGGTAGGAGTCAAAACCTAACTAGGGTTTCAGATAGAAAACCCTAAATCAATCAAGTCTGATCATGAATTTATCTCTCCAACATTATGGCTAATTAGATACTTGATTTTACATGTCCATCCCTATACCACAACCAGCCTGTAGGCAAGCAACCCGGAATTACCAACCCACTTGCAACTCCACTAAGCTATGAAGGCTCCAAATTTGATCATATTTCCCTGTGAGATGTACTGTTCAAAAGGTGGCACCAACTCTTTCTAGCATCTCCTAGCATGAAAATGTGGCATAGTACCTTGCAACACCGGCCAACAATCACTTCTATCATCTTCACAACTACAACCGTCCTCAGAAATCAATTCCCGATCTACCCGACATCATGCATGGCCAAAAGAACGCAAAACCCTTGTAGAGACATTTGAAATTTTAAATATAACAGCTAGCGGCAAATTTTAAAATGTAACCATCGATGAGAAACCCTTCCCAGTAGATGAAAGACCACAATGCATTGGGAAAACAACTTGAAAACCCATCTCTGACAAGTCAAACGCCACCGTGGAAGTCAGCAACCAATGAAACATGAGCGAATCAACACATCTGACAAACTTGGACCCACGACCTACAAAAATAGCATCGAACAATTTTCGCAAGATCACAAGGGCTTGGAAGATCCCTTGTGACCAAGCAACAACCATAGATCTTCAATCTACTAACATCCCTACAGATACTCTGACATGGTCCCACTAAGAACAAGATTCCAATCTAACGGTGGGCGCATGATCTCATACCCTTTGAATATTCCTTCAGAACATGCATCAGCCATAGATCCTCATTAGACTAGGACCCCACAACACATCAGATCCTCTAACAAATCCTCATTAGCATACGACAACCAATCACAAACTGGCACATCAGCACACCTGGTAGCATGGCCCCATAGATTTTCCTTTTTCTTTGACCAATGAGAAGATGGCATGTTAGCACACCTAGCATTGGACCCACCTGAAAAAGCTAAACATTTGGAAAATCTAACGGTTGGTGTAAGATCGCATGTGTTAGAAAAAGGCTATGCGAAGATACGCCAGCCCTTGATCTTCATCCCTCTAACATAACCCTGTAGAGACCCTAACATGGCCCCACTGACAAATCCTAGCTGTCGCTATGTGGACCAATCAAATGTGAGTACATCAAAAAATGAGGACCCACCAAATGAAGCTCTGACAACAAATCAAGATCAATGACCATCGCATAATCTCATGGCTCTAACACAACCCATGAGATCATGCGACAACCGTAGGATTTAAAAGGAACACAATCTGTTGGGCCTGCTCTAACATTCTTTACCAATCATCATCTCTTGACCAATCAAGAGCCTCCACATAGGATGACATGGCATCAGACCCACTGACACACTATAGCATTGAGCAAAAGGGAAGATCGACGGCCATCACAAGATCGCATGTGTCAGAAAAATCCTTCGTGAACTCATGACAACCGTCAGATTTTCTTGATTGGGACCCTCACATAAAATGACTATCAGACATTAAGTGATCATGTGACTGAAGGAAAAGAAAACCATTCACTGAGTCACTAACCACTGAGACTTAACCACCAAACATTAAGCAACTAAGAGAGTCACTGCAGTCTCCAGTTTGCCCAAAGAAAAAGGTAACCGCCGGAAGACCTAGAGAACTGGCGACCAGCCAATAGAATTAAAGTGCACATGGGTATTTAAGGATTTTAAGTGGTTGATAAAGTAACTTTAAAATAGAATGAAGGCTAGGATCACTTAGGGTTTATGCCTCCAACAGCTACTTTTATGAATTTTTTAAAGCACTTTTCACCTAGCCAGGGACCTAGAAATAGTTGCAGTGACCAAAGGGAAGTAGATAAAGCCATGAAATTTTGCAAAGCGCTTGGAAGGATAAAAATGCAGACCTTGAGATGGGAATTGGCCAAATTTTACATGGGACATGAAAAATTAGGGTAACAGTACCATCTTTCAAAAAATGAAAAATATGAGAATACCTTTCATCTGAATGCAAATTAAAACAATTAGAGGTAATATTTTTAGAAATTGTAGGGATTTTAAGAGTTTGTATAGTAAATTAAAATTTTTCAGCATTATTCTCAAGACAAACCAAAGAATTTTGGCTTTCCATGGTGTCTACGTGTCGGTTATCTTTCCTAGGTAAAGTTTGAATTATATAACTGGAGAATTGTGAAAGCACATCAAGAGCTAAATCTTTGTATTGTGTCATTTTATCATTCTTAGTCTAATATCCTCCTTTACTTTGTTCAAAAATCAATTGTGAATCTCCATATATTTGCAAGTGTTTGATTTTAAGGGATGAAGCTTCTCATAGGCTAGCTATAAGAGCTCCATACTCCACAATGTTATTAGTACAAGAAAAATTTAATTTGTATGATAAAGGGATGGGTTTTTTCGTAGGAGGGATCAAGATAATACCCACACCAAAACATGTCTTAAATTTAGACCAAATGAAATATAATTCCCAAATGTCATCCTATTGAATAGCTAGAATATTATCATCAGGGAATTCCATTGAAGTAGAACATGTATTTGGATGAGGACAAGGAGCTTCAGCTAAATAATCTGTTAAAGCCTATCCCTTAATAGACTTGTAAGAAATGAAATTAAGATCAAATTCTGTAAGTAACATCACCCATTTTGCCAAATGACTAGAGAGATTAGTTTGTGAGAAAATATGTTTCAAAGGATCAAACTTAACAATCACATTGACTTCTGCATTTATAAGATAATGCCTGAGTTTCTGACATGCATAAACTATAGGTAGACATTGTCTTTCCAAATCTGTATATCTTGTTTTGTAATCAAGTAAATTCTAACTAATTTAATACATAGGTCTTTCCTTACCATCATTATCATTTTGGGCTAATAATGCACTCATGGCCTTTGGAGTCGCTGAAGTATACAAATGGAATGGTTTATCAAATTTAGCTGGCTGCAAGATAGGAGGATTTGCAAGATACTAGACTTAAATTGTTCAAAAGCTTGTTTACACTCATCATTCCAAGAGAAAGTGGTATCCTTTCTCATCAAGGAAGTAAAAGGGATAGTACGATCCACTAAATTAGAAATAAAGCGATGAATAGCTTGTATTTTTCCTTGTAAACTTCATAATTGAGAAATATTCTTAGGAGGAATATTAACAATAGCTTCAATTTTTTCTACATCTACTTCTATGCCTCGCTTAGAGATTATAAATCTTAATAATTTACCATAATCAACTCCAAAGATGCATTTCTTAGGATTCAATCTCATGTTGTAACTTCTAATCCTTTCAAATATCTGTTGTAAAATAGTAACATGATCTTCTCTTTATATAGATTTTGCTAAGATATCATCCACATAATCTTCAAGGATCTTATGAATGTAATCATGAAAAATCAAAGTCGTAGCTTGTTGATAAGTTGCTGCCACATTTTTTAATCCAAAAGGCATCATGACCCAGCAAAATGTTCCCCAAGGTGTTATAAATGCAGTCTTAAATTGATCTTTAGGATGGATAAATATTTGATTATATCCCAAAAAACCATCCATAAAAGATAACAAGGCATGACCCATTGTTGAATCCACAATCATATCAATGTTAGGTAACAAGAAATCATCTTTTAAGGATGCCTTGTTTAAATCTCTAAAGTCAGTACACATCCTTATCTTATTTTCTCCTTTTGAAACATGCACAATGTTTGAAATCCAATTTGAACAATCAATAGAATGGATAAATCCATAATCCAATAACTTTTCAATTTTAATTTTAACCAATAAAGAAATCCGCGAATTCATCTTTTGAATTTTCTACTTCACAGGTTTCATATTTGGTTTTAAAACAATGTTATGAGTAACAATCTTTGAATTTATACTGACATATCTGAATATGTCCAAGCCAAAATGTCCTTAAATTCAAGTAAAAGGGAAACCAATTGATCACGTTCATCCCAATTCAAACATTTCCCAATCTTTATCATCTTTTCAGGATTATTCTCATCCATTTGAATATCAATGGTCTTAGTTGTTCACAAATCACTTTGCATCAGAGGATTGATTGGTAATGGGAGAATATCATGCTCATCATGTTCCCAAGTAAGCATTGGTACTTAAACAATAAGGCTTCTATCGTTTGTGATGGAACTTAGGTAAATCTTCATAAACACCTAAAAATTTTGTTAAGGTTTCATCTTCAGGAAAAATATCCAAAGTAGGTGCTTGATTAATGTCAATAAGGAGTGGGTTAACCAATTTCACTTGTCCACCACAAATATGATTAACATTAAGAGGAAAAGCTGATGGTTGTCTATAAGGATTGAATCCTAATCCATATGTATGATCATAAATTTCATTATCCAAAGGTACTTGTATACCTTGTTCATATTTACCACATCCTTTTCCATTAAATCTTGATTTCTTAAGAAAATGATAACGAGGAGCATATCGATCAGTCATATCAGACAGATTCCAAGGAGCAACATATGTCACAATATCATAACAATCAATCATTTCATTAATCGAAGCAGCAACAAAATTACTTTTTAGTTCCTCAAAAAGGGGAGAAAGAGTAAAAAAA
This sequence comes from Chamaecyparis obtusa, assembly GCA_027943335.1. Lineage (NCBI taxonomy): Eukaryota > Viridiplantae > Streptophyta > Pinopsida > Cupressales > Cupressaceae > Chamaecyparis > Chamaecyparis obtusa. The sequence continues at coordinate 24,312 of BSBK01004434.1, forward strand.
ATTTCTCAAATTCATTTTGTTGCTTCATGAAGTCCAAATCAGAGACCTTATATTCTCCAATGAAAGTAGGATTAAAATCCAATGTGCCCCAATCATCTTTAGTCAAAGAAGAAGATGGAGCTTCCTATTGTTGTATATCAAGTTGTTTTATCTCAAGTTGTTTTTCAATATCTTTACTTGGTTGAAGAGGCTTAGAGATTTTAGTATATTATGCATTTAGGCAAGGATTTGGCACATCATCTGCATGTAATGTATACATTAAGTTGTTATAGATGAACCTAACCTTGCGATGAAGAGTAGAAGGAACTGCATGCATAGTATGTAACCAAGGTCTTCCTAAAAGAAAGTTATAATTGAGAGGTCCAAACATAACATGAATAGGTGTGTTTAGAATAACTGGACCAACTTTAACAGGTAAGGTAATAATCCCCAAAGTTCTCTTCACAATATTGTCAAATCCACATATAGGAACATTATCAGGTTGAATAGTGGTGAGATTAGCCTTAATTAATTTAAGAATATCCATGCTATAAATATTAAGCCCAGATCTATTATCAATTAATGTTCTTCGAATGATACTTCGGTTAATAGAGACAGCAACCATAAGAGCATCATTTTGATTCTGCACCTCAAGAGAAGGTAAATCATTATTGGAAAACACAATAGGAGGTATAGAAGGCATAGTATGGATGCAATCCAAAATAGAATGAATGTTCTCTTGATTAGGAGGAAAAGAAAGAAGAGTGGATAAAGATTTTTGCAATGCCTCATGATATGCCAGGGAAGTTTGAAGTAATTCCCATAAAGATATCTTAGTAGGAGTATAAAGTAATTGGTCAATTAAGTTATACTCCTTAAAGGTAGAAGGAAACCTAGGTTCTTGAGGAAGCATAGGTTGAGAAGGAGGTAAAGAAATCAGAACAGTAGGCTAAGGGTTATTTCGTGTGCGATAAGCATGTGAAACAGAATCAGTGTTACCAAAGAAATCCAAAGGATCTCTAGGTTTACCCTTAATTGTTATGTGAAGACATCCATTAACTGTCATCAAAGGTGTAGGATATATCATTTTAGGTTTATCAATGTTGCATATAGTGGGACATGAAGGTAACCATGCACACACCCTATGGTAAAGGTCAATTGGAGAGGTTGTGTAGGAGAGTGAAATAGGAATAGGATCAATGAAGATCTTATCTAGACCATTTTCATCCTCACTACCATGTACATCATTAGGGAATCTATCCTCTTATACAATAAAAGCCTCATCAAAGTATTCAAAGAAAGAATCATACATGTTGAATCCAAAGAAATACTAAAAGCGTGAAAAAGTAAATATTATTATATTTTTAAAGAGATTTTTAATTTTTTTTATATTTTTGAAATATAAATGCAAGAAATCTAATCTTATAAGCATGCAACATTTTAAATCTAACACCAAAAAGAAAGAGTTGTCATAATCGGGTTCACCAAAATGAATAGGTTGGAAAATGGATAGTTGTAAAATAGAGTTTTGACAATACATCTAACATTCCTCACTATTCATTTGTATGCTTAAGTTGTAAATATGGAAATTCTTGAAAACTAGACAAGATAAGATACATACCTCATAATGGGATAAATCTAGAAATACCTAATTTTCTAATGAATGTGCAGAGGCTCGAGAGATTCTGCAACCAGATCCTGGACCAAAATATTGTAATAGAGAAAACCCAAAAAAAATTTGTCTTTCTAGAAGCAGATCATCCTTGAACCAAATAGATGGGAAAGGTCTTACCCTGGGCCAGGATCCTACCCCTCACTGCAGGTTGTCCTTGACCCAAAACAACTCCAACAAAAATTTTGTTCACAAATCTCAAAAGTTTCCTGAAAAGGGTACTCAGATCTGCACTTCAATTCTCAAAACAATGACTATAGATATCTGAAAATGGTGATTTGGGGTGGCTATATAGGGTTTTTCCTTAGTCAAACCCCCATTTTGGTGATCTCCACCTCCATGAATAGTCAGATGTAATAGAATGTGTGTGTGTATTGAATGTATAATGCCAAGATCTACTCCTCTAGATTGAAACTCTAGCATGAATATGTATGAAAAAGCAATGCATAGATTTGAATAAGATAAGAAAGCATACCAAGCCCGCAAGGCTAAAGTACTCCTAAAAAACTCATAATCCATAGTTGCTACCCCATGATTGTATCTTTGAATGCTTGAATATTGATAATGGTGGATCAAGGAAGAAAGGATCTCTCTTGCTCCAAATAGATGTTCACAATGGTGTACTCATAAAAATGCTTGATATCAACAATAGCTTGATCTTCTATATCATCCTCTTGTAATCTTGCATCTTCAATTCACCATCACTTGCTTGCTTCAATCAACTAAGTCTTCTTGATGGATCCTTGCTCATGAAATTGCTTGGTGAAAATAAAGGCAAATGAGAGTCTTTATATAGAGGTTTCAAGGTGAGGCTCCTAGAGTAATGTGAGGACCCATAATTCAAATTTCACCTTGAATTATGGTCCAATCACAATAGCCAACTAAGGAGGGAAAATAATTAAATTAATTTGAAATTAAAACCCTTCTGCACTCATATCTGAAAGCCCGACATTGAGTTTGGGGCCCTCCAGGACCAAATTTAAAAAGGGGGATCAAATCATGAAGGAGGTCAGGGATGACCTAGACTCTAACCTAGGTTAGGGATGACCTAGACTTTGATCTAGGTCAGGATCTACCTCTTCCTTGACCCAAGGGTCCAGATCCAGCCAAAATGAGAAATTGGAGGTCCCGGGGATGTTCGGAGACCTAGAAATGATGTCAAAATAGGGCAGAGTGCCAGGAAGAGGCACAAAATCCTATGATGAAGGCCAAGAAGACTTATTTCTAAGTCCTACCTAGAAAATAGAGCCATAGAAGAGGGAAATTAAGGATAATCCTCAGGATCCTAACCCTAATTTCACCTAGAATGAAGGAATCAAGTGCAAAATGCATCCTAAATGCATTAAAAGAGGGTGCTAAAACTATCAAGATGGAAGTGCTTCCATTTTAAGATGATACAATATCATTTAGTGATCGCATGGAAACACTCTTCCATAAGGGCCCGTTTGGGTGTTGGAATTAGAGCCCATATTCCAGAATTAGATCTTTGGATAATGTAAATTCCATGTTTGTGTCCATCCAAAAAATTGGAATTGGAATTTTGAAATTCCAATTTTTCCCCCAAAATGGGCATTTCATCTTCCATTGAAATAGGTGCAATTGGAATTTCTAATTCCAATTCCAATTTTTATAAAACCAAATTTAATATTTCATGGGATCCGTGACTATAAGGATGTATATTATATTGCTATAAGGATATGTATATTTATACATGTATGTATATATACATGTGTTTATATATACACATATGTGTATATACATACATGTATGTATATACATATGTGTATATATACATACACGTGTGTATATGTATGTATATATACATAAATGTGTGTATATGTATATACACACACGTGTGTGTATTTGTGTACATATATAAACATGTATATATATACACACGTGTATGTGTATATATATGTGTATGTTTGTATATATACACACATGTGTATATATAAACATATATGTGTGTATATGTGTATATATTTATGTGTATACACACATATGTGTATGTGTGCATGTGTATACATGTGTGTATATACACACATGTATACACATATACACATATGTGTGTATGTGTATATATACACATGTGTGCATATGTGTATATCTACACACATGTATGTGTGTATATATATAGACATATACACACCATATTTAAAGAAATTAAAATAAAGAGTTAAAATTCCTTATGCATCTTCTTAGTCATCTTCCGGGTGAACCAAATGGGTCAGCCCATATTCCAGAAATCATTTTCAAGATTTGTATTTTTCACAATTGTAGCATCTTCCAGAATTGACTGGAATTGGCATTTGGTATTCCAGCACCCAAATGGGCCCTAAGGTAATGAAACGTTGCAGCAGTCGAAATTCTTTATGAAACTGGGAAGGCCAGCAAGATTCAGATATATTCACACCATGGTGGATGCTCATCATAGCCTCACAAATTTCAAGGAATATAAAAAGATCAACCTAAACTTCCTACTAATTAACAAACAACATGTTTCATCGATCAGGAATATGTGATCCTTCCACCCCGCGTCCATGAAGAACCATAGGAAATTCTTAGAATTACTAACAAGCTCATTGCAGGTATTGTGGTGTAGGCTTAATCCAGGTGATAATGTCTACCCTATAATTTATTCATACAGGACAGTTGCACAACTACCACCTATTATGATTATTCTTTCGCATGCCCGATGCCAGCTTACTAAAAATATCTTTACCTAATTTGATATTTTTAAATTATACTTCAAAATTGTGAGGGAATTCCAGAATCAGATATCAGTCCTCAGCTTTAGTTTCAGTGAACAGATAGAATATGCTCTTTATAGGTGGAACTAGACTATATAGATGCATAGTGGAATCCCCTGTGGTGACATTTAAACTTGGCAAACCAAGAAAAGCATTTCATCATAATCACTCACTGCCTATTTTTCCCATTTGGTTCTTTTTCCTTAATTTAATATTTGGCATTTTGTATTTGGTCTTCCAATTTTTAATATTTTCCCGTCAAAGAACACAGTTCAGAAACTTAATTAGTATAATATTGGAAACAGATTTTGTTTGAGTGCACTTGTGCTCTTAATGTCTCTCCCTTGACCTTTTGGGAGGAAATATAAATATATTTAAAATTTGAAAAATATTAAAGTTATAGAATTTTGTTTATGGTTAAAAATTAGGGGTCTACCAATTTTCTGTTTCCTTCTAAAATATATCTTTCATTTTGAATGGGCTCTTCAGCACCCACATAAAGTGATGGAAAAGAAAGGAAACAATTATAGTGATTGTGACCATTAATTTATACAAATTTCATTATCAATATTTATATTTATCCTACTTACATAAGTGGCATACATATTTAAAGTGCATAATAATTTATTCCACCTTGCCTGCATGATTTGCAAACTCATACAAATAAATCAAATGTGCCACTTTTCAAGTACTTTAATGTGGAAATACATTTGATAACACTTAGAATTTTTACACAGCTCATATTTAAGGATCCAATTTGATTAATTTCCTTATGTTTTAAGTGGATAATACACAAAATGAGTGCTAAAAATTGTGCCCAATGATGTCCTTTTGCATTAAATTTTACCATCTCACAATTTCAAGGTTTATCCTCATGTTTTTAAATAAAGCCATATAAATTTATCTTGTAACAAAGGACAATATAAGGGAATAAGCTCTTTATAGTACAGAGAATAATCTTTTAAGATAAATTTTAAGTGTTCATCCTGTCCACAAGTGCACTCGTATATGTCTTATATAGTAACTCTTAAACCCGTCTCATTATTGAATTTTTTTGTCAGTGCGCTATTGAGACCTAAAGAGCCTAGAGTGAAATGGGAAAGATAGTATGAGCCCACAATCTCATACAAAATCATGAAGGACTGGAGAGGTGAAAGTATGAAGTAGTTATATTATTTTTATTTGGGATTTTATATATCACACTAGTATTTAAATAACTCTTTCAAAGTGTTTATCACACAAACACAATAGACAAAGAAATAGCAGGATCTAGAGACAAAGGGATATATCGAAGAGGAAATATGGATAAATAGAGATAGAGATACAAATAGATATATGCATACATGTCTAGAGAGAGAGAGAGAGAGAGAGAGAGAGAGAGAGAGGAAATCTCAATTAAGTGCCCTGCTAGATGAAGAAAACAAGGAGGAGACCCAAGAAGAAATTGAGGATCAGAGGAATGGATGGCATATAAGAATGGTGCAATTTCTACCAAATGGAAACTATTTCTTCAGAGCCCTAGCAGATCATCTTGAAGGTGACCAAAACTAGCACTCAAAGTATCGTGAAATGGTGGTGGACTACATTATGGACCATAGCTTAAAATTTTAGCCTTTCTTTTCTCAAAAAGATGAAATAAATTTTTAAGAATACTATGAAAAAATGGTAGAAAATGTAACATGGGAAGACCATTGTGAAATTTATGCAACCAGCCTCCATGATGACTCCCACCAACATTCTTGTGCACCACTTGAAGGGCCAAGTATCCCATATCTACAATTTTAATAGCAGAGATACTCCCACACTTCATCTCTCATATCATGATGGAAATCACAACAACATTGTGTAAGCCTCAACGAAGGAAAACTCTAATAGGGTGTATTCCAAGGCTACCAAGAAAGAAAAAAAAATAAAGATGAAATTATCCTACCAAATGTTTTACTATGCAAATAAAATGTTATGAGAAAACTTTATATATTAGCAATATACAGTGACATCATTTAATATATATAACACTATTGGCGTAACCCTTGCACCCTTTGAAGGTGCAAGTGCTATTTCATTATTATTCGTTAATGGATTTATATATGTATTATATTATAGATAATTAGAAAGTTATGGTAGGACTAGAAAAATTGTCATATTCTATTGTTCCTAAGATATGGTTTTTTTAAAAATATTATTCTTTTATGATTAAAATTCTGATAATTTCTATGATCAACCTTGTTGACCTTGTGTATCTTAAAACATGGAGTTTAATATTTATTTTAATTTATATTGAAGTTCACACAATATTTGAAAGGATTGTTTGCATTATTATGTTACTATCTTGTTTGTCATGTGATAGAGAAACTTTGAGAAAGAAAATAGGTTTCAGCCTTCTCTAATTTATGAGTTATTTCTATTGGGATTGATGATTAGTGGACATATATATAATTTTTTGAAGTTCGAAGAGGGAAAAGAACGGTGAAGAATAATTAGTTAGATTCTTGACTAGTGATGGAAGATCAATCTCTGAAGATGGTGAAGTATTCTAGATTCTGTGATGACATTTCTAAGATGACGTGGAATGTTAGGTATGATTCTTATTAATCAGTAATTCATGAAAAGATGCATGAACCTAGGGAAGCACAATATATTTGAATTGTCTTTGTCAAATTGATGGTGTGATGGATCTAGAACCTGACATGAAGTTGAAATTATTATTGTTAATTGGTAACACATTTTAGGGTTTAAGGATTGAGTGGGAATTAATTGTAATGATGTAATTCAAATGTAATTTGGGTATTAGCTGCCCTAGTTAGTGGAAAACATATTATATATCTTTTTGATATATTTGGAGAAGTGTGTAAAAGAGGTTGATCATGAATATAGAAGTGTGATTACAGCATTTGAATGCTCTGCATGTGAATCAAAGATTTATCTTGAACTAGATATGTACTAGAAGAGGAATAGTGCTATTTTCTCATATCATTATTCGTGTTGTTCCCTAACAGTTGCACTAGGTTAAAACCCTTAATCATGTAGATCCTAACAGATCTTTTTGTATAATCCTTTAATAGGCTGGCACTTTAGCTAGTGTCTGAAGTCCTCTAACAAAGCTAATTGTAATAGGGTAAAGCTCCTAACATGGCTAGAGGTAAATCCATTAACTAGGTGGCTCTTAACATGGTATGTTCTTAATCGGTCATCATTGTGATCTTTTAACAAGGCTAAGCTCTTAACCGGGTGTGCTCCAAAAGAGTGCATTTTTCTTAGTGGGTGCCATCCCCACTATGGTTTTTCCCAAGTTGGGTTTGCGTAAAAAAAATATTTGTGTTATGTGTTGAATTTGTCTAGATGTTTATTTTTTATGTATATCTATCACAAGTGAAATTTATTTATTACATGCATGTGGTGAAGTTTTGAAGAATATGTTTTATTATATCATATTTGTGTTTATTGGTAGATTACCAATTCACCCTCACTCTTACTAATCTTAGGGTCTAGTTATTCTAATAACATATACATACCAATCATGTTGTCGAACCTATAAATTGTTGCCTGATTATCCACACTTAGCCTTATCATCCCAACCTTTGGTATACGCAAAATATGTTGGGAGTCCATATCAAATAAGTATAGTTTCCATGAATGACAACATATAATCAATGTCTCTTACCCAGCAATCTCCCCCTTTGGCATTGATGGAAACACTTAGAGAAAAATGACAAAGTGTTCAAACAAAAATGCCAAACTCCAAGACTATTACCCTAAACAAAAAAATATATGCTCCCCCTAAGCTAATAGACTCATTTTTATCACCTGATCTCTCCTCGTTTGACATCAGTGGAAAAGGTAGGGATCAACTCCAAAATTGAACTACCAAAATCCTATAATATCCTCATGTATACACAAATATGTAAGGTATACTTACAAAAATTTTAAAATATCATAAAAGTTGGTATTTAGAGCTATGAAGTCAACATCCCAACTCTTCTTCAGACTCTCACAAATTTGAATCTGTCCACACAATGCATATGCTAACTTTTCTGCTTCTCCAACATCAGGTGCATCCATAAATTCATAAGAAGTAGTAGATTCCTCTATTCATCTTGTCAGAACATCAAGCTTAGGAACTATTTGATTCATTAGTTCATTGATTCTCCCTTTCATCCTTTCCTTCTCGATGACAAGAGTCTTAATATTATAATTCAATTGTGTCACCTCAGTTGCATGTGCTGAATCTAAGTCCTTCAAAGGATCATATGCATGTGATATTTCTATTAATTTAGCTTCACTTTCCTTAACTATCTTATTAATGTCAATAACTCATTTTTCATAGTCAATACAAGACTTTTAAATTTTGCTTCCTTCTCCCAATGAATATTTCAAGTTTTGAATAGAAACGACCAAAGATGTCTTTTTCCTTTCAATCATCAAATTTGGTTGATTCAACCTTTTCTCATTAAATTCATTATGAACCTTTACTATAGCTATCTCAATAGACTTAAAATGTGAGTCAACTACATCCAAAAGACCTTCTAACTGACTATACATAGAGTCATTTAGATCCATTGTGTATTCTGGCATAATCTTGCTTAACATATTTTCTTCCCTTGACAATAGTGTGTTTACCTTCTCATTTGATTTCACTATGTGCTCTCCTTCTTTGGCATGAGTAAGAAAAGAAAGTTCCATCAGCTGATCTTATCCAAGTGTATCCAACTCAATTGGTCCTTTCAACTACATATCAGTGAAATCCTTTTTTGAGAAAGAAGGTACTACTTCTCATAGTGTCTGTTGCCTCCTCAGATTGCTCAGCTTTCTCTTCTTCATATTTATCCAGAGTCTGCTCAATTTTCACTTCGTTTGTCTTCTCAAGGATTTTCTCATCCATAGGTTTGTTTTCACCTCTAACCTCATCTTCCTTTCGATCATCCATATGAACTATTTATATCTCTTCTTGTCCGTGATTATGATCTGTCATCACTATTCTCTTCTTTTTCTCCCATGACCTCATTATACTCAACCTTTTTCATTATGGCCTTATATTTTATCAATATTTGTATGTATTATTAATCATCCTAACCTATAGAGATTGATATAGGTATCTCATTCATAAAGAGACAAGGTTCTTCAACTTTGGAGTAGAAACCTATATGCATTGTTGATTCTTGAGATCTCTTTTTCTGGGCCTTCAGTATAATACCTTCAAACCAAATCTAAAAGAGTATCTTATATATTGTTTCCTTCATTTCCTCAATAATTTCATCAACCTTTCCACTCATGATCTTGTTTATCCTTTTTTTTGACAATATATTTTTCTTTTTTCTTCCTCAAGGATTCTCTTATAATCTTTGATTTTAATAACCAAACATATCGTGTTCAATAATCCTTCTCTTATCTTCTTCCCCTCCTCTAATGTGATCAATCTTCTCTCAAGATCTGAAAAAATATCATTAGGGATCTTCCCTTTGATCTCCATGGGTTCTTTCTTGAACAAGTGTTCTGATAATTTATTGTTTCTTCCTTTGTTTTCCTCTTGTCTTCTTAATTGTAGTTATGATAGTATTTATTTACTCTAACCAAGATGCCATAGTTAACCAATTCATTTAAAACTTCATAAAAAGGTGGCTTAGCAATGGAAATTTCCTCAAGCACTTTTCCAATCATTACTTTAGCTTCTTTAGCCCCTTTAGACCTTAATTTATTATTTGGATCATTTGACTTAGTATATTCATCTATGTCTTCTTCCTTTTCTCTCTTCCTGCTAGACTTGGCTTCCTTTTGAGTTTATTCAGAAAATTTATTTTGTGTTTCTACCTTTGGTTGAGTTACTTTAGGTGTGGATGATGTTGGTGTCACTTTCTTCTTTAGAATCTCTTCCTCTAATAGCTTCACTGAACTTCTAGTGAATCTTCTATTGAATGGAATGTAGGGAAGGGATCCATGACTTTCATCTTGAACATCAACAAGTTTTTCTTCTTCTTCCTTCTTCTTCTCTAGCTTGTACTTAGTCCTTTCTTCTACCATATGCACCTTCATTATACACAAACTTTCTCCTACTAATTTAACTTATCTTAGATAACTTTTCTCTTCATGGTGAGTTTTTTTACTACAATATATACTTCAAGACTCTTCTCTTTTTATGTGTTGAACCTCTTCTCATTAGGATCTATAGGTTTGTCCAAGAGATCTTTCACATGGCATTCCACAATTACAAGATCCACTTCATAACCCATCAAAATGATCCAAGAAGTTCTTAGTTCTACTTATTCCATCTCACAATCATAAATCTTGACCATAACGAAAATGGTATATTCATACTTCTACACTAACTATTTTGGAATCCTCCATCTCAACTGTATTTTTTTTTTTGAAATGTCTTGAAATATCCCCAAATTTATTTTATTCTTCATGTATGATCAAGCCTAAGATAGTAGCTAGTGATCTTCCTTTCTATAGGTATGTATTTCCTCCATTTTATAGCACCCAACCCTAGAAAGTGGTTCATTAAGTAGAAAATGATGTATATTATCAGTGAACCATACCTAAAAATATTCTTCTTGTCCTTCTTGATCTTCTTAAGATTCTTCATAAGGTTTTCTCTTAAAGATTTACACATATCAAACTTAATTCCTTATTTCAGCATTCGATAGGCTATGTAGATGATAGTACCAGAAATAGAGTTTTCTCTACTAGAATGGTAGACCTTGTAGCCGAACACCATAGATAAAAAATTTGTATCTCGTTATCTAATATTATCAATTTTCATTTCTCTTTTATTCCATTTCGATATAGTTAGGTTTGTTACTAGGTTTTTTCATGTAGATTTTGGTTAGTGTTTCTCCATTAACACAAAGTCTAGCAATAGCCTCCAAGACTTCCTTGGTAATCTTATAAGGTTTATCTATCCAATTAAACTAGTCATGAATCCTTCTCAAAATAATCTATGCCCACTATGATTCATCAAAAGTGATAAATTCTACAACTTATGAATTTTTTATAGTTTCTATTTATTTGAATTATGCCTTTAATTTCCCATTTTCAGACAAATATTTGTGTGCCTCATGAGTTTTAGTCTCTCCTAGGGTAAAAGTACAAAGCTGTGTCACACTTTTATAAAGGAAAAGGTCAACAACACACAAAAATTTTAACTTTAATGACATAAAAATGGCATTTATGTTTAAAATTTGGAGATGATGTAAACTAATGAAATGTGTAAAAGTGGATGAAGTTTATGGCTATAATTTTTTTAATTTTTTTTGAACAAGAATTCACATAGTTTTTAAAAATTTTAAGTCCATTTTTTACTTCCTGAAAAATGCTGAAAAATGAGGGTCTTGTCCACACCAAAAAAGTATATGCAAATAATCTCTTTTTCCTTTGATTTCAAAATATGTCATAGATAAAATGTATAGCTAGTGCAGAAAAGAAGAAAAATTAGTTTTCAATGTATATTTTCTCTATTATAACTACTCAAAGTCGAACATACCTGAAATTGACAGTTTTCATCTCACGTCAAATTTCCCCTATCAAATCTACACCATTCAGAAAATAAATTACACACTCTTGAAGATAACTCTCTCCTCTAGTGTTAAATATAAATTTTCAATTTTTTTGATAAGATTTACTATTTTTTTCTATTTTTGAAGCATCTTGTTCTCGAATGTTAAAATACCTACTTGTAGTATTTTGAAATTATAATATATTAGATCTAATTAAAATACTATAAAAATTATATGATGATAATCTTGACTCTGTGCTCTAAAAAAGGGTATTTTTATATTTGTAAAAAAATATCATTAAAAAGAGTAAGAGTTATTGAAACGTCATTTTTCTGAAATAATTTTATTTCTTTAGTAATTGTTATAAAACATGCATTTAATAGATATTTCCTATTGGAAAAGGTGAAGAACTTATCTAACTTAGCTAGAATGAATCTAGCTAGACCATATGTTTGACAAAAAATAATTTTAGTTAGAAATACTCAAATTCAGCTGTGCTGATAAGTTGTCCTGAAATGTGACACAGCTTTGTGCTTTTACCCGCTAACTCTTCAAAATGATAGTGAATGTATGCTCTAATATCCTTGAAATAAATAACATTGTATGGAAGCTTTGAAAATAGAACCCTTGGGATCATACTCCATTGATTTTTAGGGTTGTTTCTTGAAAGTGGGAATAGGTCTATCCTTTAAATCTACTATAGTTAGAGTATCCATGATCTTAGAAAGAATTCAATAGGCTTCCAAATGATAAATACATTTGCATCATCGATAGAGTTTGCAACTTCAATTTTTGAAAGTAATTCAGGACTCTATCTCAAATCTCCTTCAATCTCTTTGAAAGCTTGATCACAATATAGAAAGGTGAAAAATGACATCATGGAAACCCTTTTTATTTCTTTGTAAACTCTAGAAATTAGTTTTCAATAAATATGATCAAACCCTAACTCATAAAGAGCTACTCAAGACCAACAAAGAAAATTTAGTTTGCGATCCCAAAATCATGATGAAATTTACCAAGTAATATATCAATAAGATATAGATACAATTCTCAAATGTCTTATATGAACACTTCCTTTGATCCTTTTGAAATAGGGGTTAGGTAAGATTTTGCATTAAGATATTCCCTTTAGGTCAAAGACCTAATTAGTTAGAAGAATAACTTTCCACACCCAAAACTAGTGTGATCTATCCTATAGAATCAATATGTTCTTTTCTTATCCATATCTTCTTTATTTTCTTCTTAACCTCTTCAACATCAACAATTTTCTTCCCCTTATCATCCCTAGAATTATTTCTTTCTATTGAAGATCTATTTCTATTATATCTACAATTATTAGCAATGTTTTAAAAAGATATAATTAAAACACATTACATTTGGATTTCCATACCTTTGATTTATCTGATTTAGTCTGCACTAATTTGCCAATTGTCCAAAGTTATTGCATTTATAATAGTTAAAATTCTCTTTCCTTAGCTTTATTCTTCACTCACTTAATTTGTGTCTATATATTTGTTGCAAGTGTAACAATAACCAAAAAAGGATATAGCATTTGATTTGACCAACTTTGTTGCATGTAAATCATTTTCCATTGAAATTAAATTACCTCATAGGTTTTTCATTCGGTTTCTCTATCTAATTTTCAAATAATTTTTTTTTTGTTTCGATCCAAAACTTTCTCCCTTCTCAAATCCTAAACCATGTTTGTCACCAATTTCTCTTTGTCTCTCAATATGTTCATCAAGCTTTGCCAAACTAGATTTGAATTTTTTTTCAATTTATTTGTTGTTGTGATTTCTCTCCTTAGAATTTTATTAACTCTTCCAAGATGTTGTTCATTGCATCTAGACTCCTCAAGATCAATCTTCCATTCTCCAATCTCAAAATTCAATTTATGGCATTCCTTATATTTTTCTTTCAAGGATTTCTCAATATTTTTCCTTGTTTCAACTTCCTTAGTCATCGTCATCACCATGGCTTCCATTTCATGCTTCAAATTGTCTCTATGTTTAAGAACTTGTTTATATTCTAATTTTTCTTTGAGATATTTCAAATTTTTAGTACCATTCTTCAACTATATAACTCATAAATAAGTTCTTTCCTCTTATCTATAGATTTGATCAATTGTTCCTTCATACTTTCTATAAAACTTTCAACCTCTTTGAGTTTTTGTTTTAGTTCAAATTTCTCATCATTTTCTTTGTCAACATCTTCAAGTGCAAGCAGGATCTTCTTTTGAACATTGCTAGAAACTGCTAAGTCATCTATGGAGACCTTCCTCAAGTTGTTAGACTTCTTCCAAGGCTCTAGGCTCTAATACTAATTGTTGGTATTGAGGAACACTGAGTAGGGGGGATGAATTAATGTTCAGTTCTTTGTTTCTTTAAATAATAGATTTCATAACCATAAGAAAATTGTAATGAAAATTAAAGAATAGAATAAAGTAAAAATGTACAAACTCGTGACACCATGATTTTTACGTGGAAACCCAGATAATAGAAAAACCACTGTGGGGATGGTACGCACAAATATCTCATCAAAAATTGATGCAGTGGCATCCTAGCTTCTTGCTTAGTGCCTGAAGATTCTAGCAATCTCAGTAACTATTTGGTGGAGTTCAATTACTTGGCTGGTCTCGGTGTTTATGCCTATTTCTCGGTCGCTAAAGTGGCTCAGTCGCTGGAGGACTCAGTTGTTGAAGGGAGCTCGGTCATTCAAGGAGACTTGGCACATCTGGTGCTCAGTGATGTCTGCGGTGCTCAGTCAACATTGTTGGTGCTCGGTAATTCTTCAAGAGATTGGTTGGTGTGGATGCTCGGTGTATTTCCTAATGCTTGGTAGTTTGGTTTACCGATGATTGTTGTTGGAGATTCGGCTTGACCAACTGATGCATTTAATCTGGGTCACGTTCCTTGAGTTATGGATTGACCATTGGACGTGTGGGGACCTAGATCTGGCATGTTGCATTATCCCATGTGGATCTAGAGGCCAACATGGTGAATTAAATATTTGTGAAGTTATTTGTGAGTCGACTAATGTTTGGCATTTAATATTTGTATATTGGGAAGTCGAATGGCTTTTGGGATTTAATTATTTGTAAAGCTGATTTGTGGCTAGGGTTTAGTATTTAAGGAGATGTTTGGGTAGCTATTTAGGCATCGATCTAGAGTTCAAATTAGATCTAGTAGAGTTAGTAGCTTGTAATTTTAGGTAGCAGAAGTATTGCTTGGAAGTTTGAGTACAAGTTCAGATCTTTCTTGGAGTGCCTACTAGTGTGTTGTTGTGTTGCAGACCTAGGCTAGCTGAGGAGAAGTGTGTTAGATCCTTGTGATCTTGTAGAACTATTTCTTGCATTGTAATTGGCCGTAACTGGGAAGGCCTTATAGCCTGACACATTGCATGTAATCTGTGACTTGATGAATAGAGACTTCTACTTTGTTTCAGATATATTATTGTTATTGTGTATTTCTACTACATATTGATTTGGCTACAAGGTTAGTCAGGCCTTAATTGGATCCACCGGCCTTGACTGCATTAGGTGGTATTACAGTGAGAGTTTGATCTTGTTAAAGCAGAAGGTTCACCTGGCAAGGTTGATCTTACGAAGTTGATCTTGTTGGCGAAGAGATTGTGAGTAATCTGAGTTGCAGATCTATTACATTGAACTTTTGAAATCATGCCCTAGTTGTTCATGCAAGGTAGCAGGTTGCGATTTGACTTGCATACAACTTGGAGGTTGTCACAAGGTGGTCGGTGTTAGGGTTTGTTGCAGAAGTTTTTTGAAGATCTTTGGAGATGCCTCCGAGAGGATTGGACCTTGGTGATGTGATTTCTAAGAGGTTTTATTGATTGGAATCAGATTTGTTGAACCACGTGGAGAACCGAGTTAAGAAACTTGTGAGAGAAAGTGTTGTTGAGCTTTGTAAAACTTACTGGAGTTGGAGTATTCCAATCCAAAGGAAAGTTGTTTGGCCAGTTCAAAGGCTAGTTTGTGAGAGAAGACATCTTGAAAAGGTTTCTTATGATAGTTCAAAGGTTGAAGAGGTATGTGAAATTGGTTTTGGCATTCAGTTAGTGGACTCTGACATCAAACCTGCAGAGCAACTTGTGCTTGTTGCTAAGTTACCTATGATTGTCGATGATGTTATTGATCTTGTTGAGCCTGGTGAGGAGATTGGATTTCATGTTCATTCAGTTGTGCCTGACATGGAAATTATAGAGCATTTGGTTGTGTTTGATCAGATTGTTGTTGGTATTGAGTTACCTATTGTTGAACACCTCAGTGATGTTGGTGTTACCGAATTGCTTTTATTCAGCGTTGTGGTGCAAATGTTGTTTGCTAGTTGATAGTGATAAGTATGGTGATGACATTCTAAGATGGGATTCCTCCTTGACCTTGGTGATGGATTGAAAGCTCAGTTTGTTCAGGATGTTCAACATACTTTGGTTGGGTCATAGATTGGTTCTATTTCATGTGATGGTGTGGAAACCTTTGGTGAAGATGAAGTGGAGTTGGTGGTTTTTAGATGTTCCTATTATACACTGAATTTGTGCCTCTGATCTCAAGCTCTCATAGTCTTGATAATCTAGTATAACATAGGAATCATCTCAAGGTTGTGGGACCTTTTGCTAACTGAGATGAGACCTCTAGATTCTAGGCTAGTTCCTCTTGGATAATCATCCTGATTTGCTTCTTAACAGGAAAGTAAATTTTTGAGGGAAAGGAGTAGAAGGAATGCATGAAATGAAATAACAGGAAAGCAAATCTACCTACTAGGTGATGCACCAAAACTAGGGTATGGATCTTAGTATAGAGGGATGAAACCAGTGACAAAATTAGGTCTAGGAGATTACAACTTACTGAATAGGCTTGCATAAGTGTTTCATGGAAGGGTCTACAAACAAAAGAGGATGTTCACGGAAAGAGAAATATTCTTTCACAACAACAAGGCTCTCAAGATTAAACATCAATCCATGACCTGCAAACAGACATTCACTCCTATAGCTCGATGCAGTATTGAGACAAGACTGTTAAGGGCTGAAATATACCCACAAAACATCTAAATCAGATCAAACACAATAACACACATAGCTATAGAAAGTAAGAGGAAACAAGGAACGTAAGATATCACTGAAAGCATTCATAAACTTTGATTCAATAAGAGATAATCCAGACATGAAGGCATGAGGACAACAAAAATGTCACAGAATGCTTTGCAATATTTGTATTATCAATGAGAACTTACAGGATGTGAAAAACCAGAGAGCATGAAGAAATGCTACAGATAGTTTTCCAAGAAAAAGCCTTTTCCTTTTTACCAAATGTCAATTATGAGCACTACAGGCTCCAAAAAAGAACATATACATCTCTGCATGCAGGCAGAAAAAGAATATCTCCTTAGGGTTACATAAATTTTACAATATAATAATCAACCCTAGGCCAGTCACTTCTGATCATAAATGTGCTCTGTAAATATCATGGCTGATTAGATATTTCTCCCTTTGCGCGCCCATTCTTGTACTGATCATGCCTGTAGACAAAAGTCTTGACCTGACAACCCCCTACAAGCCCACTCAGCCATAAAGGCTCCAAATCTGATCAGATACTAGAAAGTACTCAAAATGGCACCCAGACCTCATTCATCAACTTTGCAACCTACAACCACCCTGGCAACATCAATTTCTTGAGCTACCCACTCCTGCAACATTCATCTTGAAAAAAACCCTGCGAAAAATGGTTGCACCACCTTGAAAAAGTACTAGTCGCATGATCGCATGAACTCAAAAAGCCTCATGTGATCATGTGACCAACCTCTTAGAACCTATCTATGTTTTGCACACGTCAACCGGATCCAACGCTGGTGAAAACCCCTGTAGAAGACTTCAAATTTGGGCCCCAACGGTTACCATTTTCTTCTTTTAAAACTTGGTTGTTGATCACATTTCTCCTAGAAAATTGGATGATCTGGATCATCCCCAAAATAGTCGCAAGCCCCTATGAAAGGTCAAAGTCCACATCACCAGTCAAGAGCCAATTGGAAGCGAGCATACCCACATGTCAGCATCCATGCAAACTTAACATTAAGTTAACCCCAAGTTCAATTTCACTTTAGTCATAGAGTCGCTTAACTTTTCCTTAACCCCGGCTAGATCTAGCGACCACATGAAAACTCTAACTGCGCAACCGTAAATTAAGATTCCAATCAGACGGTGAGCACAAGATCTCATACCCTTCAAATATTCTTTCTGATCATGCGCGAGTCGTAGATCTTACTTTATCTTTAACTGCATAGCTAAGACCGCCAAACATCTGGAGACTTAGTGACTAAAGGAAAGATAACCACCCACCAGGTCACAGGATGCTAAGGACTTAACCACCAGAAATGAGAGACTGTGCGAACACACAATTGCAAGATCATTGAATAAAATTAACCTCCAAGCCCAAGCATAACATTAACCTTTTAACTTAACCCAATCATATCTAGAGACTTAGCGACAAAGGGATTCACTAAATCTCATAATCCTTTTATTAACTAGTGTTAAACCCTGAGAACCTACGACTAAAGCAATCTCCAAGTCATTGAATAACCTTCCTTACCTCTAGGTCTATTTGGTGACTATGAGAGATCCTCCAACTGTGCAACCGTGCAAAGCCTCCCAACCCCAGGCCTACTTACACCACTTGGCATTCTGTTATCCATCCCAGTCACTAGGTCATCAACACCTCTGCAACCCTCTGACAATGGACCCATGATAGAGGGATTTCATCAAAAGGTTGTCGCATGATCACATGGGGTTGGAAGATCCCATGTGAACATGTGACCACCATCAGATCTTTACCGCACTTGCATCTCAGGTCCACAACAACCTGCAACCTCCCACTGGCGCAGCTAATGGTTTGTCGCATGTTCGCATAGCCTAAAAATGGGCTATGCGATCATGCGATAGACCACTAGCATTCTTTGAAAACAACCACTGGGTCCACTGACAGGTGTCATCCTGTCACATGATCACAAGGGCAAGGAATATTCCTTGCGAACACATGACAATTGTAAGAGTTTTGAGAAAAGCCAGCCACGGGGCCCCACCAAGTTGGAGTTGCACACTTATGAAATGAATGCCACCAGAGGAAGAAGTCTGAAACATAGAAGGGGTCAAAAACACAGAGGGTTTTCGAGCGAAGGTCGAAAACACACCAAGCTTTCAGAGCAGAGGTCAAAAACACACTGAGCTTTCAGACCAAAAGGTAGAAACATCGTAAGCCTTTATAGAGAAGGTTGAAAACACACTGGGTTTTCGACACTTGGGTAGCTCTTTGGAAAAAATAGGACCGTGGCCAAAAATGAATGACAGGGAAATTTTGGGCAACAATTTGGCCACCTCTGTGGGATGTCAACATGCTAGATGTTTAGACCAGTTGCCTTGAAGCAATCCATTGGGCATAGGATTCATTTCTCAAGCACAAAAACTTCTTGACAGGGAGAGGGACAAAAAACTGAACCAGGAAGACAAACCTGTGCACATGCACTTCTTGGGAAATAGGAACTGACCTAGAAAGCAGGGAAAGAAATCAGGAAACATATTTACAAGAATTTACAAGGACTTATAGAGAGGGATTAACCTCAAAGCAAGGCTTCAAGTGGAAACCATTCATTGAGATCAGTAGGGCATCTCCTTCAAGGGTTGAAAGCTTAAAAGCGTTAGATCCTCTACACTCTATTATAACAAATGGTCCACCCGAAAAGGAATCAAACTTTGTGTGCTTGCCAGGTTTTGACCTGAATTCATCCCATTTGAGAACTACATCTCCAACCTTGAGGTTTCTAACCCTGGCTCTTTTATCAAAGCTTCTTTTTGTTTGATTCTGATGGAATGCCATATCTTGCATTGATTTATCTCTGATCTCTTCTAGCTCCATCAACTAGGCATATTTGATTTGCATAGGATCACTCTCTTCAAACAAGGCATACTAAGTGGCCAAGTCCAAAGCTAGTAATTTAGTTGAAATAGATAACTTAGCCTCTCTACCATACACCAACATGTATGGGGAATTACCAATAATTTTCTTTGGAGTGATTCTATCTAGCCACAAGGCAGATCTCAATTTGGTATGCCAGTCCCTTTGACTACCTTGCAGGGTCTTTTTGATTATTCTAATTAGATTCTTATTTGTTGATTCTGCCAAACCATTCCCCTGAGGATAGTAATTGGAACTTGTATTCAGATAGATGCCCTTCTTGACTGCCCACTCTGAGACTTTGAGGCCTATAAATGCTAATACATTGTCTGAAACTATAGAATCTGGAATGCCAAATCTATGAATGATGTCATCATAAAAACTTAAAATAGCACTCTCATTAGCTTCTTATAAAGAAACTACCTCTATCCACCTAGTGAAATAATCAGTTGTAGTGATTATCCACTTGTGTCCTACACTAGATGGAGGGTTAATCATGCCAATGAAATCTATACCCCACTTCATGAAGGGTTGCTCTGTTTTGACTAGCTATAGGGGCAGAGTTAAAAATCTTTCCTTCCCTACAAAAATAGCACATTTGATGCATCTTCTAACATAATCATGACTATCTTTGAATATAGATGGCCAATAGTACCCAGCCCTCATGATCTTAAAAGTTGTAGTCCTAGGAGAGAAATGGCCACCAGATGCTCCATCATGAAACTCCAATAAGACATCTGCAACCCTTTCTGAATCTATGCATCTTAGAAGGACACCATTGTGATCCTTTCTAAAAAGAATTTCATCTATCAGCACAAAAGGAATAGATTGTAATCTATAATACCTCCTTTTTGCTAAATCTAGGCCTGCAGGATATTGTCCTGTCTTCAAATAATTGATCATATTAGGCAACCAGCTAACTGCCTCGGCTTGTTCTCCTGTAGAATGCACCACCAGAGATGCATCTATGTATTCAAATTTTTTTGAACTTTCATCTTCTACCAGATGCTCACAAAGACCTCTTCCTCTAACCAGCTTGGTAGTCTGAATATCTATGTCATATTCCATCACCTTAGTGATCCAACCAGCTCTTTTTTCATTTAGGTCCTTCGAAAGCAAAAAATCTTTGACATTTGGATGAGTAACCATCAAATGCACCTTGCTATGGGTCAACAAATGTCTGAATTTTTTGAGGCTCTTTACCATAGCAAGAACATGCTTCTCTAGAAAAGAGTATCTTTGTTCATATTCTTCTAAACCTTTGCTAAAGAAAGAAATAGGCTTCTCCAATCCTTCATCATTTTCTTGAGTCAACATTGCAAATATGGCATCATGACCCCCATAAGCATAAAGGATAAAATCCTTATTGAAATTTGGGTTTAGGAGAGCAGGAGCTTCTGTTAAGGCTTCTTTAATAGCCTGGAAGTTAACCTTTCCTTCTTTGGTCCAACTAAAGGCTGAACCTTTCCTGAACATGGCTGTCAAAGGCTTGAGTAACTCTGCAATGTTAGGCAAGAATCTCCTAACAAAGTTAATCTTTCCTATGAAAGATTGGAGACTTTTCTTGTGATGTGGTAATGGTAGTTCTAAGATGGCTGCAATTCTCTCAGGGTCTACTATGATTCCCTCTTTGGATACTACATATCCCAATAGTTTTCCTTCATGGACTACAAACACACATTTCTTGGGATTAAGGGATATCCCAAATTCTCTACATCTTTCAAAAATCCACCTCAAATGTCTGATGTGGTCTACTGCATGCTTTGAGTAGATAGTTATGTCATCTAGGTAGACTAGCACAAACTTGTACATGAGGCCCTTAAAGGCCATGTCCATTCCCTTTTGAAATGTAGCACTTGCATTTGACAAACTGAAGGGCATCTTCTGATATGCCATGGTTCCCCACTTGGTTGTAAATGTAGTCTTATATTGATCCTCTTCTTTCACTAAGATTTGATTGTATCTTGAATAGCCATCCAACACTGAGAATCTCTTAGATCCAAAGACACATTGCAGAATTTGTTCCATAGAGGGTAGTGGATGGCGGTCTTTTAATGAGGCTCTGTTCAAATCCTTGAAATCAACACATAACCTCAGCTCCCCACTCTTCTTCCTGACAGGAACAAGGTTGGAAACCCAACTAGTATGTTTGATGGTGTAGATGATGCCACTTTCTATTAGTTTGAGTACTTCCTTATGCATAAGTGGTTCAAGCTTGAGATTAATAGGCCTTTGCTTTTACCTTACTGGTTTAGCATTAGGCTCCAATTCAATAGTGTGCTGAGCAAGGGTAGGATCAAAACCCTTGAGGTCTCCATACCTCCATGCGAAAACATCACTGAACTCTCTGAATAATTTAGTGTAAGCTTTCTTTTCTGAACTAGTGTTTACTTTTCCAAATTGTAGGCTCTTACCTGGTTCCAACTCTAATTCAGCACAATGTTCCTGTTGGACTACCAGGCCAGCCTTATTTTTCTTGACTTCATCCTTGTTGAAGATAGTCTCTAAGGTGACAAGACCTTTAGGCATCTTATTAGATCTAAGTTGTATCACTTGATCACCATAGTTCTGTAATAATCTCTTTTGATTGTGCCTCGAAAAGACATCTTCTTCAAACAAGAACTGCAAAATTTGTTCATCATTGTCAAACACTTGCCAACTAATATTATTATCTAAAATTGAAGGTCTGACAATAATCTTGATGTGTTTCTGATCTGCTTCTTTTGAAATGCTATTGGGGATGTCAAACTGAGATCCAATAGTAGCTAACCTATCAGCATTTTGATTTAATTTTCTAGGGATATCAACGATATTGAAAGCATGGAAATCTTCAATTGCATCCCAAATGCTATGCTTGTATGCTTTCATGACATCATTTTTGGCTACACTCATCCCTCTTACTTGGCTGACAACAAGTTCACTATCACCATATACTTTTAACGCTTTAAGCCCTCTTTTCCTAGCCCATTCTAGTCCATTAGCCAGACTTTCATACTCTGCAGTGTTGCTGGTGCAGGAAAAACTGAATCTAAAGATAGTGTAATACCTTTCTCCTTTTGGGGACACCAGCATAGCACCTCCACCAGAACCATGTCTACTTTTAGCTCCATCAAAAAATAGCTCCCAAACCTGACTATCCCGATCATCTGAATCAGTGTATTCTTTGAGAAGGCTTGGTTCTATGGCTCCACTTTCATGAATCAGATAACTCCCCAAACCAAAATCCCAAACAAGACTCTCTTGGATCTCTGAGGTTCTTTCATCTAGGAGATTATTAGGGATATTCCCTATTTTGGTGCTTGCTTCATAGTGGTTGGGAAATCATTTTCATCAAATATAGGACAATTAGTATTGATGGAATTGGACACATATGGCTCTATATGATGTATCGCTAAGGATTCTAATTTAATGGTGACTTTGGTACCATACATTGTATGAAAGAGCATGTGAGACCAGTCAGAAGAAAGATAACCTCCTATCTTGGCTGTGAACTCTCTTGAGAGACATATGGCAAACAATGCAGGGAGATCTATGATATATATATATATATATATATATATATATATATATATATATATATATATATATATATATATATATATATATATATATATATATATATATATATATATATATATATATATATATATATATATATATATATATATATATATATATATATATATATATATATGTCAAGGAGAATGGAAAAATTAGGACTAGCATAGAGAACTAGACTAGTATCCTTGGCCACACCTATAGTACTGACTGAGGATCCATCAAGTTGTGTAACCTTCTTTTGGAAGGGCTCATATTTAAGTCCTAATTGATCAGCCACTTTCTTGGGCATTACAGTGCTAGTAGCTCCACTATCTACCATACAATTATGCACTAAAGATTTTCCAATAATTAAAGATACGTAAAAGGGAGGTGGCTTTAAATTCCTACCTTGCATGGTATTGGCCTTAGAGTTGCTAGTTGGAGTCTCCTTTTCTTGGTCAGTGTTGACCAACACTATTTTTGCAGTTTCTTTTGCAGGTTGAGGATTTGCTGCCTCTCTCATGGCCTTCTCCAAAATTTTAGGTTGTCCTGGAATAGACAAAGAGTCCCACATAGACATGGTGACATTCACCTTCTTCATGTTGTCTATAATATTATAAGGTGCCATAGTGTGTACTCTTTGTTGTGCTTCTATTATGATGGGTTCTACTTCTTTTGGAACTTGGCCTTCCTTGCTTGTGACGACAGGGGGCTCCTTGGATGTGATAGGGGTGACTTGCTATAGTGGCTCTATAGATGTAGTGGCCCTAGTACTCGAATCTGCTCTCTCCATGTCTTGGGCCCCTCTCTTTGCTCTTGTGTAGGCAACAAAGCAGCCTCATCATTGACTCCATTGAAATCTAGTTGCTCCCAATTGAAAAGAGCAGTCTCATTCTCTTGTGTTTCTTGTTGAGGAACTGTCCCACTAGAAGGAGCTTCTGCTTGAACTTGTGAAGCATTTTGAACCATTAGTGCTTGGCTCATCCATCCATTAGAACATGTAGCCTGATTGTGGGGCTGCTTGCAAAGAAAACACCATTCATTATCCATGGCCATATTGTTTTGACTAGGAACCATATTCCTGAATCGATTTACAGAATTAAGAGGTGCAAGGTTATATGGTTGGAATGGTCTTTGATTAAAATTTTATCTTTGCCCTTGATAGCCTCCTTGGTATGGTGGCCTATTTTGCTGATAAGGCTATCCTTGATTTTGGTATTGCTGATTAGGACTTTGGCCTTGTGATTAGAAGGGTGGCCTGATGCCTTGGTTTTGTTTCTTCAAGTTTGTGACCTCTTTGGTTAGAGTCTATAGCAAGTTTGTCATTTCTTATATACTAGTTTGCTGACTACTCTTCACCTCTTGCAATTCTTGGGAGAAATTTGTTGTGGCATGTTCCTGACCACTGGTACTAGCTTGAGGTGCTGAAATTGTGGGAATAGGGGTAAATGGGCATACTTGTGCAGGTGCAATGGGCTGAAGACTAGGGAAGATAGGCATGGGAGGTCTTCTCTGTATCATGCCTACCTAGATCAAACAATTTTCAGCCTTGACAGTAGTGTCAAAGGCTTGGGGTAAAGTGGTACCACCCATAGACTGGATCATGATAGAAATTTGTTTATTTAGACTTTGCAAGTAGTACAGGAAGGCATGGTCAGCTAATGGCCTTATAGAGACTAGGATTCTATTCCGTGTTTTAAGGAATCTACTATTATAATCTGTCATTTTCTCTTAAGGGTCTCTCTTTATAGTTGTTAATTTCTCAACCAGAGATAAATTATCTGATTTATCCTCAAAATGCTTGCTTAATGCATCCCCTAATTCATCCCATGAAGTAATAGAACCAACAGTTAAAGTTCTAAACCACTCTAGCACCTTACCTTTCAAGGATGTTGCTAATAATTTAGTGGCCACATCCTCTTGAGTAATGTTGTGTATGCTGCAAATGGTGGTCACATCTCTTATGTGCTCAAAGGCTATTGTCTATCCCTCCCCTGTGAAATCAGGTATACTCTTTAATGCCACCAAGGGCACATCATGATGCACTGCAAAATTTAATGGGCTCCCCTAATTGAAAGGTGCAAAGGCAAAATTTCTAGCCATTGTAGGAGGTGTAACCTGAAGATCAACAACTATACGAGCTGTATTTGCTAGATTCAGATCTTCTTCTTCTTCTAGATCTCTAGTCAGAGATCTACCTCTTCTTCTGAAATGAAAGAGGAAAGGTCTCCTCTCTGAAGTATAAGGAGGTGTAGATTGGACTCTTCTTGTGGGAGATTCTCTCTGAGTTAACCTACCTTTGTAGCTTCTTTTCAAAGGTGACTCTGAAAATTTAGCAAGCTTTGAGCTTCTAGTCTCGATCTTTCTCATAAACCTTAAACAAGGTTGGCCTGAATCTTTGAAACCAGTGGAGTCACCAAATATACTTGATAGAACAACCTCTAAATGTCTATATTATGCAGTTTGTATATCAGAAATGACACAATCTTCAACAGATGAACTTCTTTACTATCCCACCGGGCATGCCAGAAATGTTATACACTGAACTTGCACCTATGATCTCAAGCTCTCATAGTCTTGATAATCCAGTATAACATGGAATCATCTCAAGGTTGTGGGACCTTTTACTAACCGAGATGAGACCTCCAGATTCTAGGTTGGTTCCTCTTGGATAATCATCCTGATTTGCTTCTTAACAGGAAAGTAAATTTTTGAGGGAAAGGGGTAGAAGGAATGCATGAAATGAAATAATAGGAAAGAAAATATATCTACTAGGTGATGCACCGAAACTAGGGTTTGGATCTCAATATAGAGGGATGAAACCAGTGACAGAATTAGGTCTAGGAGATTACAACTTACTGAATAGGCTTGCATAAGTGTTTCATGGAAGGGTCTACAAACAAAAGAGGATGTTCAGGGAAAGAGAAAGATTCTTTCACAACAACAAGGCTTTCAGGATTAGACATCAATCCCTGACCTACAAACAGACATTCACTCCTATAGCTTGGTGCAGGATTGAGACAAGAATGTTAAGGGCTGAAATATACCCACAAAACATCTAAATCAAATCAAACACAATAACACACACAGCTACAAAAAGTAAGAGGAATCAGGGAACTTAAGATATCACTGAAAGCATTCATAAACTTTGATTCAATAAGAGATAATCAAGACATGAAGGCATGAGGACAACAAAAATGTCACAGAATGCTTTGCAATATTTGTATTATCAATGAGAACTTACAGGATGTGAAAAACTAGAGAGCAGGAAGAAATGCTATAGATAGTTTTCCAAGAAAAAGCCTTTTCCTTTTTACAAAATGTCAATTCTGAGCACTATAGGCTCCAAAAAAGAATATATACATCTCTGCACGTAGGTAGGAAAAATAATATCTCCTTAGCATTACATAAATTTTACAATATAATAATCAACCCTAGGCTAGTCACTTCTGATCATAAATGTGCTCTATAAATATCATCGCCGATCAGATATTTCTCCCTTTGTGTGCCCATTCTTGCACTAATCATGCCTACAGACAAAAGTCTTGACTTGACAACCCCCTACAAACCCACTCAGCCATAAAGGCTCCAAATCTGATCAGATACTGGAAAGGACTCAAAACGGTGCCTAGAACTCCTTCATCAACTCCGCAACTTGCAACCGCCCTGGCAACATCAATTTCTTGAGCTACCTGTGCCTACAACATTCATCTTGAAAAAAACCCTGTGAAAAATGGTTGCACCACCTTGAAAAAGTACTAGTCGCATGATCGCATGAACTCAAAAAGCCTCATGCGATCATGCAACCAGCCTCTTAGAACCTATCTCTATTTTACACACGTCAACCAGATCCAACACTGGTGAAAACCCCTGCAGAAGACTTCAAATTTGGGCCCCAACGGTTACCATTTTCTTCTTTTAAAAGTTGGCTATTGATCACATTTCTCCTGGAAAATTGGATGATCTGGATCATCCCCAAAATAGTCGCAAGCCCCTATGAAAGGTCAAAGTCCACATCACTAGTCAAGAGCCAATTGGAAGCGAGCATACCGACATGTCAGCATCCATGCAAACTTAACATTAAGTTAACCCCGGGTTCATTTTCACTTTAGTCGAAGAGTCGCTTAACTTTTCCTTAACCCCGGCTAGATCCAACGACCACGTGAAAACTCTAACTGCGCAACAGCACATCCACAAACTGAGATTCCAATCAAACGATGGGTGCAAGATCTCATACCCTTCAAATATTCTTTCTGATCATGCGCCAGCCGTAGATCTTACTTTATCTTTAACCACATTGTCGAGACTGCCAAACATCTGGAGACTTAGTGACTAAAGGAAAGATAACCACCCACCAGGTCACAGGATGCTAAGGACTTAACCATGAGAAATGAGAGATTGGGTGAACACACACTTGAAAGATTGCTGAATAAATTTAACTGCCAGGCCCAACCATGACGTTAACCTTTTAACTTAACCCAATCATATCTAGAGACTTAGCGACAAAGGGATTCGCTAAATCTCATAATCCTTTTATTAACTAGTGTTAAACCCTGAGAACCCATGACTAAAGCAATCTCCAAGTTGTTTAATAACCTTCCTTACCTCTGGGTCTATCTGGCGTCTGGGAGAGATCCTCCAACTACGCAAAGCCTACCAACCGCACATCCACAAACTGAGATTCCAATCAAACGACGAGCGCAAGATCTCATACCCTTCAAATATTCTTTCTGATCATGCGCCAGCCGTAGATATTACTTTATCTTTAACTGCATTGTCAAGACCACTAAACATCTGGAGACTTAGTGACTAAAGGAAAGATAACCGCCCACCAGGTCACAGGATGCTAAGGACTTAACCATGAGAAATGAGAGATTGGGTGAACACATAGTCGCAAGATTGCTAAATAAAATTAACTGCCAGGCCCAAGCATGACATTAACCTTTTAACTTAACCCAATCATATCTAGAGACTTAGCGACAAAGGGATTCACTAAATCTCATAATCCTTTGATTAACTAGTGTTAAACCCTAAGAACCCATGACTAAAGCAATCTCCAAGTCATTGAATAACCTTCCTTACCTCTGGGTCTATCTAGCATCTAGGAGAGATCCTCCAACTACGCAAAGCCTACCAACCCTGGGCCCACTTACGCCACTTGGTATTCTATTATCCGTCCCAGTCGCTCGGTCATCAACACGTCAACAAGCCTCTGACAATGGACCCACGATAGAGGGATTTCATCGAAAGGTTGTCGCATGATCACATGGGGTCGGAAGATCCCATGCGAACATGTGACCACCATCGGATCTTTACTGCACTTGCATCTCGGGTCCAAAAAAACCTGTAACCTCCCACCAGTGCGCCTAACGGTTTATTGCATGTTCGCATAGCCTAAAAAGGGGCTATGCAATCATGCGACAAACCACTAGCATTCTTCAAAAACAAAGATAGGGCCCAGTGATAGGTGTCATCCTATCGTACGATCACAAGGGCAAGGAATATTCCTTGTGAACACACAACAACCACAAGAGTTTTGAGAAAAGCTAGCCACGAGGCCCCACCAGGTCAGAGTTGTGCACTTATGAAATGAATGCTGCCAGAGGAAGAAGTTTGAAACATAGAAGGCATTGAAAACATAGAGGGGTTTCGAGCGAAGGTCGAAAACACACCAAGCTTTCAGAGTGGAGGTCAAAAACACACTAAGCTTTCAGACCAAAAGGTAGAAACATCTTGAGCCTTTATAAAGAAGGTTGAAAACACACTGGGTTTTTGACACTTGGGAAGCTCTTTGGAAAAAATAGGACCATGGCCAAAAATAAACGACAGGGAAATTTTGGGCAACATTTCCCTTTGGTGAGAAAGTGTGGGACACACTTGTCTTTGTACCTTAGGAGTTTGATGCAATGGCATCCTGGGTTCTTCCTTGGTGCTTGAAGATTCTGGCAGTCTTCATAACTGTCTGGTGGAGTTTGGCTACTTGGCTGGTAATCTCAGTAGAAGACTAGCATTTCTCATTCTTTGATGGTGATTCTTGGTCGAATCTTTGTTAGGCTTCACCGATGGAGCTCGGTGGTCTTGGTGGTGATTCTCAGTCGGGAGTTTGAGTGGATCTCCATTGATGTTAGTTACTCGGTGAATTGGTGGTTTGTTTCTTGGTGCTCAGTTACCGATGAGGTCTCAGTGTTTATGCATGTTGCTCAGTCACTGAAGTGGCTCGGTCACTAGAGGACTCAGTCATTGAAGGGAGCTTGGTCATTCAAGGAGACTTGGCACATCTGGTGCTCGGTGATGTCTGCAGTGCTTGATCAACATTGTTGGTGCTCGGTAATTCTTGGAGAGATCAGTTGATGTGGATGCTCGGTGTATTTCCTAACACTTGGTAGTTTGGTTTACCTATGATTGTTCTTGGAGATTCGGCTTGGCCGACTGATGCATTTAATCTGGGTCATGTTCCTCAAGTTATGGATTGACTGTTGGACATGTGGAGACCTAGATCTAGCATGTTGCATTATCCTATGTGGATCTAGAGGTCAACTTGGTGAATTAAATATTTGTGAAGTTATTTGTGAGCCGACTGATGTTTGGCATTTAATATTTGTATATTGAGAAGCCGACTGGCTTTTGGAATTTAATTGTTTGTAAAGATGACTTGTGGCTAGGGTTTAGTATGTAAGGAGATGTTTGGGTAGTTGTGTAGGCATCAATCTAGAGTTTAAATTAGATCTAGCAGAGTTAGTAGCTTGCGATCTTAGGTAGCAGAAGGATTGCTTGGAATTTTGAGTACAAGTTTACATCTTTCTTGGAGTGCCTACCAGTGTCCTATTGTGTTGCAAACTTGGGCTGGCTAAGGAGAAGTGTGTTTCATCCTTGTGATCTTGTAGAACTATTTCTTGCATTGTAATTGGCCATAACCAGGAAGGCCTTATAGCCTAACACATTGCATGTAATCGGTGACTTGATGAATAAAGACTTCTACTTTGTTTCAGATCTGTTATTGTTATTGTGTATTTCTGCTGCATATTGGTTTGGCTGCAGGGTAAGTTAGTCCTTATTGGATCCACCAACCTTGACTGCATCAAAAATATAGATAATCTAATTAAGGGTGAGTTACAAAATGAAAGGAACTCTACCTAGAGCCCACTCCTCAAATTCAAAAGAGAGGGCTACAACCCTTACAAATCACACTTCTTACAAAAAGGTCAGGACTACAATCCAAAAGGTTGAACTAAAAATAGCATCACATATGCATGTGGACATCCATGTAAGTACATCAAATAAACATCAATTTAGCCTCTACAATAAAATACATAACATCTCTTATCTTCACACAATGTCTTCTAACCATTACATCAAAATCATCATCATCATAATCAATACACAAACTCGATCTTATATATTTATAAACAAAATATATTAGGTTTGTTGTCGACTCCAATAACAAAGAGTGTAAGTTGTATACCTCAAGAAAAGCACAGATCAAATATTCATGCTAACCTATACCAAATTATAGATAACATGTAGCATGTCACCTCAACCAAAATATGTGACAAACTAATCAGATCATGGATCTAGTAGAATTGTTAATTGATCCATCTGATGTCTAACTCTATCTCTCATACTTCTGTGCCAGCCTAATACTTAAATCATCCAAACATAACATCATCTTTTGTGATCATAAGGTATCATAGAATATACTCTAACCAACCTTCTATCAAGTTTTATTTAAATCATAATTCAACTAAACATATCCATATCCATTATGTTGTCAAAGCTATATACTACTGCCAAATTATCCGTACTTAGTCAATTATCATCCTCACCTTTGGTATACACAAAATACGCTAGGGGACCATATGAAATTAGTATATTTTCCATCAATGACAACATATAATAAATGTATATCAGTGTCTCTTGTCCAACACAACACTTGTTGAATTTTTTTCAAATTAGATTGCAAAAAAAGTGGGCTTAGCCTTGGAGGAAACTCCATGGTTAAGAACTCTTGAACTCGATTAATACTTGGATGGGTAACCTCTCAAGAAATCCTGTTGCTTCACCTTTATGAGCATTACATAGATGCAATGGGTGTTAAGTGTTCCATTCATTTTCATGAGATATGGGTTCTCGTTAACCACTACTCATGAAATAGGGGTCAATACGATTAACTCAAAAACTACACATTGATAATAATGAGTTGTAGATATAATAGACCAATGAGAAGGGAAAATATATCAATAAAAATATATAGCTTAGCTTAATATTTCATTCAATTCATGTGTTTTCATAATTTAAAGAAAGTACTAGACATGTTATAGATAAGCTTTAGGAGATTCAAAGATTTAATATAAGGATGAAGGAGCATTCCCTTTTTTATACTTGGCTAGTTACATAGAGATTAGTGAAAAAAAATGAGTATAACTTATCATAGCTATAATGTGTTACATTTCCATGTTAAAATTTTGACTTATTAGCTTTGTATTACACTTTAGTGTTTAGTATTGTGTTCAATATTTATTTTCCCAAATTTTAAAATTTTATTGAGATTAGTTTAATGTTGGAGTTGTTTATTTTTTTTATATGTTGTGACTTCAAAGTGAGAAATTCAAGGAACGTCTTCATGTTTAATCAATACAAAACTTTATATCAGTAATAAGTGATTCCTATAGTCTAACACTTAAACAAAATTATTCTCAATTAATGTATATATAGTTGAACATAAATTGATATTATACCTAATGTTACAAGTAAGAAAATCACTAGGATTATGGCCATAATAATTTGTAAATGATGCATCTTCCTCGTACTATAATATGTTACAAATAATTAAGAGTATAGAATTCTAAATTATAAATATGTTAATATTTAGTAATATCACGAAGAGATAATCAAGCCTAAGACTATAAAATGTGATGCTACAAAAAACTTGAATGTATAGTATGTTAGAACGTATTGAATTTTATTTTTTTCTACTTTAAATGAAAGAGGAAAAACATATATAATTGGATTCAAAAATATTCTTTTTTATACCATTTAGTATATTAGATTTATAACAATTCAACTAGTTTTCTATTTGAAAAATATATGGTTTAGAACTGTATAGAAAATAGTATCTCAACCTTACAATAATAAATATGTAATGTTGATAAAAAGTTATGGTTGATACATGAGCATAGGACATTTGATGTGTGGTAACCTCTTGCAAACTCTGGTCCTCTAATTAGTTGGAATTAGTGTTATACTACATATAATTATTTGCAGCACTTGTTATCTGGTATATGGCTTGTGCAGTTGGTACATGATGCTAACCTCTCCACAACTTCGAACAGATTATAACTTCCTTTGCTGTAGTTATCATCTGCATCGGTATTTACATTTGCCTTCAGGTTATGTCGAGCATAAACATGGGGGCCGGCAAACAGAACGGTTAGAACAATAAACATTATCATGATTTTCACTGCTAAAGATCGTCTTTAACGAATGATGATGTTCGTTGAATAAACAAAAGCTGGGTGGAATGCAAAGTAGTATGGGAAGTCACAGATTGACAACGATCACGAGAGTTGAATATTGTAATTTGTAAAAGAATCTATTCAACATTTGAGACGCTGAACTAGCACTAAGACTTTATTAATTTATGCATTAAATCTTGTTGAAATGTTCCTACCTGATTCATAAATATAATTCAAGCCAGAAGGATTTTACTGTTATATCATTAGGGAATTATGTCGTATGCATTTTAGTGGTTAAATATTCATAGCAAGTGTATCCATCGTTCAAATCGGAAGTGTAACATATCTGTTCTAAGTTTATTGGTCGAACTTTATCCTTGGTTGTATAGTTTAGTAAAGTCAATGGATGGCCGCAAGTTTATGTAGGTCAGTTTTTTTTGCTGTACCATTGATATTTGAAAAGACGAAGTGTGTTAAAAGAACAAGTGTTATTCAACTCATTAATATAAAATATATGTAAAAATTGGTCTATCTCAAGATTTAAAGGAAAGTAGGGCAATGGCATGGGTCATGTTCATATATGTTTTTTAGTAAATTTAAGTTGTTTTAGTTGTCAATTTTCTAAATATGAAATTAGAGATTGTTTTCTTATTGTATAAAATTTGAATTAATATTCAAGTTAGTGTGTGAAATAGTTTGGCATGTAGAAATCTTTGGATTAATGACGGTATTTGAAAGCTAATTATAATAGGACCAATAAAATTCATAATTTAACAATAATGTCAATCATAATGACTTTTCTTTTAAATTCTGAATTATAATTCATTTCCACTAAACACTATTAAAAATTATAAGTAAATGTTAATGTTGATCAAAACCATCCTTCTCTCCTCCTAATGAAACTTAAAATCCACTCTTTGTGAGTGCCTTATTCCTTTCAAGATTGATGGTTTAGATTCCTACTCGTATAAAACTCTTCATTAGAATGAAGAAGGTAATTTATTCTAAAAATGTCATACATTTCCTTTCCAACTTTTTTTTTTCAAACTTTCCTTACATATTTTACGGTTTACTTTGCTGGAAAGCCACGGGTTTTAATTGCATGGTCTTGAATTGCTGCCACTTCAACGCGCCATTATTTTACTTTGAATTTCAACCTTGACCAATTCAAACGCTGGCATCTCCCTACATAAAATATGGTCTCCTCCGTTTATCCATTCTCGATCTTCGCTCTGTATCAACCATGAAAAATACCATTACCACCTTTTGCCTTCTCTTCAAATGCTGCAATTCAACGCAGCATGCTTTTACTTTGAACATCTCCATTCTTCAGCGAATTTCAAAATTGACCTATTCAAACACTTATGTCTCTATAAATACGATATATTCTCCTATTTCATACCCGTTCCTGATCTTTCCTCTGTATCACACAAGGCATTTACCCAGTATTTATTTCTTCATTAGCAAACCGATCACATTTATTTTCTGAACATTCATTTTGGCAGTTATAATGGCGAGATCAATACTTGTGAAAATTATGGGAGTGCTTCTCCTGCTCAACGTTTTGTTTTCACTCACTGTCTCTGCCCGTCCAATCGTCGAGGAAAAAGTGAATACGTTTGCAGGCAAGACCGACAATAAATTAGTTGATAATATTCTTGAAGTTGTGGAGATATTATCATCGGGTTCTAACTGTAAAGGCAACATTAAAGATCCCAATTGCAGCAAAAGATAAAACAAGGCTGCATAGAATTACTGTGAATCCAACGCACATAATAAAGATTTTTCGCTATCGAAACCCACAAATCGTTTAGAATATTTTGAGATTTTGTTGTCTGCGATGACAAGGAGTAATATAATCCACTCTTTCCACACTGGTCACTGATACATTAATTTAGAAGCCAGAACGCGGCTTTCATCCATCTGGATTGCTTAATATGTAATTATTTTCTCTTTATCGAGAATATGCATAGTCAGCTGAATCAGAGCTTAAGTCTTAAATATGGTTCATCAAATATTCGTTCAATTGATCATTATTTTTGACATTGAAATCGGTCTGGTGCTACTTCTAATTTCAAGCAGAAATAACATTTTCCTTTCTATTAGTATTAGGATTTACTTCTATTTCATATAATTATTATCTTAGTGGCTAATTATCGAGCTTATCTTGAATGTAAGTTTCCTTATTCCTCTTTGGACATTCTAATTTTGTAATAATTTGATATATCTTTTTCAAGAGCTAATATCTTGGAAAGTTGATAAGGGTTATCTTTGTATGAATTCAATGTGCATACGTAATTGAAAGTGAACTTGACTTTGCAATTTTAAAACTGTTTTATATAATTAATAATATCAGATTTCTACAATTCATTTTAACTTAATATGCGTTTCTAGATTTGATTGTGTGTAATTTTTTATTGTTTTATATAATTTATTATTATTTGTTAATGGAGTTCTGTATGTATTATATTATAGTTAATTAGAAAGTAATGGTAGGAGTAGAAAAATTGTCATGTCCTATTGTTCCTAAGATATGATTTGTTTAAAATATATTATTCTTTTATGATTACAATTCTAATAATTTTTATGATCAACTTTGTTGATCTTGTGTATCCTAAAATCCAGAGTTTAATATTTCTTTTAATTTATATTGAAATTGAAACAATCTTTGTAAGGATTGTTTCTCATTCAATAGAGAAACTTTGAGAAAGAAAAAACTTTTCAGCCTTGACGAGTTATTTCTTGTTAGAGATGGAAAACCTACAAATTGAGCTCTTAGACATATTTAAAAGGTAGATAAAAAACTTGGTATGTGTTGTCAAGCTTCACAATTATAGTCATATGTACATTGCATCGGGTTTTAATGGCTTTTCTTGGTTTCCATTTTAACAATTGGTTCTTTTGAACTGTTGGCATACATATTATTGTTTCATATCGAAATAAGGTATCGATCTTACAGTGACGTAAATAGAATCCAAACATATCATGATGATTTCTTAGAAATCCAGGTTGGGAGTGATTTGGAAAATGATTATGTTATTATTATGTGGTAATTCATTAGATCCAAAGTGATTATATGTTTCACTTACAGACTTGAAATAATATACATTTTGTTTTGAGAATCAATGATGAAATAGGGAAAACAAAATTTGGTTTCTCATTTCGAAGGGTAGGCCTGAACCCTAGCCGCCATGATGAGATTGTTGTTACACGTTGTGAGTGTTCTAGCTGGTATTGAGTTTTGGTTCTCAGATATACAAGATTATGAAGGGTGGCGAGTTAGTTGGTGTCCTGTCCACAAGAAGGAAGTGGAGGTAATAGAGGATTTTATTGGATTGTATTTTCAGTTTGAACTGCCATAAGAAAGGTAATATCTTTACATTTCCTTGTTGTTTCAAAGGTAAATTTGGTAAATGGAAAAGTAAATTGGAGAAGATTATTTTGATTCAATTTCGAACAGATTTATTTTGCCATGCTTTGTATTGAAAGAGAATGAAGTTATAGTGTAAAAATTAAAAGAGTGCTCATAGAAATTACAATTGGAAAAGAAATGGATTTTTATTTTTGTAACAGGATTTTCGTTTCTATGTGTGGAAACCCTAACTCTAGTGTTGTACTAAATTCAGGTTTTACAGCTTGGTTCAAGGTTTTCATTTGTATTGTCTCTATAAATTCAAGGTTTTAAAGCCATTGTTTATGATGGAATGAAAAGGTGAGAAAAGAAAAGAATTGAAGATTGTTATTGTTACATCTGAAAATTTGTAAAAGGTTGAAAATACTTTTTTTTGTCTCTGATATTGCTGATGAGGCAATCACTTACTTTTCTCAGCTCCTCTCTAAAGATCAGGGGATATCTGAACAAGACCAAGTCTATCGCCTTGATAATATACCGAGAATCATCACAGACCATCAAAATAAAGACTTATGCTCCATCCCGGACATGACTGAAGTCAAGAAAGCTCTGGACTCTCTTCCAGGGGATAAAGCCCCCGGTCTGAATGGCTTCCCTTTGTTCTTATTTCACCTTTATTGGGATGTGGTGAAAGACGATGTGGTTCAACTTGTGCAAGAATTTTTTGGTTCGAAAGAACCTCCTAAAAGAATTCAATGCCACCTTCTTGGTGTTGATTCCCAAAACCTCTGGAGTGGATTCTTTTGAGCAATTCAGACCTATAAGCCTTTGCAATTCCTTCCTTAAGATCATCTCCAAGGTTATCACCTCCAGGATTCTCAGAGTCCTCCCTTCTTTGATTTCGTAGCAGTAATCTGGCTTTGTGCCTGGCAGATAGATTCTGGACTCCATAATGATGGTGCATGAAGTTATTCATTCACTTGAAGAAGGAAAAAGGGAAAGCTTTCTTCTCAAGCTTGACCTCTCCAAGGCCTATGACCGGGTGTACTGGTAGTTTCTTCTCAAAGTCCTTGAACCTTTTGGTTTCAACTCCCACTCCTATAATCTCCTCTTTCAAATCATCTCGACCCCTTCCTTGGCGGTCATGATTAATGGTGCCCGTCTACCTTCTTCAAACCTTCTAGGGGCCTAAGACAAGGGGACCCTCTATCCCCCATTCTCTTCATCATTCTTGTTGAGTGCCTAGGGAGACTTATCTCAACTTCTCAATTGAATGGGGACCTGAAAGGCATCAATCCCTCCTCTGATGACATTGTCTTTACACACCAAAAATTCATGGATGATACCATTCTTGGAGGTGAGGCTTCGGTGGGAGAAGTTAGAGTAGTGAAGGTTATTCTTAACAATTATACCAGGGCTACTGGCCAAACTATCAACTGGAATAAAAGTGCTCTTTTCTTTATCAACACTTCTAAAGTGAGACAGAGGAAAATTGATCAAATTATGGGATGGGATGCGGCATTGGTAGCTTACCTTCTACCTACTTGGGGTTTCCCTTAGGTGTCGAACCTCTAGAAGCTTTTTGGAACAAACTGATAGACAAATTTAATAGGAAGCTTGCTAGTTGTAAAGGGTTCATCCTTAGCCAGGCAAGTAAGATCCAACTAGTTAAGTCTACTTTACAGAATCTTCCCTCCTATGCCCTTAGTCTTTTCCCTATCCCGGCTAAAGCTGTGGAAGCCATGGAAAGAATCTAGAGAAGATTCCTCTAGTTTGGTGTTTAGGACCACAAGCGCATCCCTCTTCTTGCCTAGGAGAAAGTATGCCATCCTAAAATTGCTAGTGGCCTTGGCTTAAGGAAATTAAGACCTTTTAACAAATCCCTTCAAGCCAAACAGATTTGGAGAATTTTCAATAACATCGGCACATGGAGGGATACCTTTGAAGAAAAATACCTCTTGCCTAAATCACTCAATAGATTCTTTGAAGAGGCGGATCCCCCCAAAGGTTCTATCATTTGGAATGGTCTCTTTGCTGCCAAGGAGTTGGCTAAATCCAGGGCTAAGTGGAAAATAGGTAATGGTCACTCTGTCAATTTCTGGAATGATAACTAGCTTCAGATGGGTAGTCTCAAAAATATTGATACTCTAAACACCTAGAGACATATCTTCTCTCAAACCTACGGGACTCAGGTCTGCAATTACAAAAGGGATGACAAATGGGTGGATCTCACTCAAATTTCTCAAGACCTATCTCCTTTGATGACTGCTCTCAATGTGGTTACTCTCTCTCCTGAGTAGGACAAGATTATCTGGGAGGATTCTTCAAATGGGAATTACACTATGGCTTTTGCCTATTCTTCTTTGACCACACATATCCATGATTTGAATCCACTATGGGCCCAAGCTTGGATTCCTAGTCTCATGCCCAAAATCAATGTCTTCTTCTGGCTCCTTCTTCAGAACTGAATCCTCACAGTGGATAATCTCATCAAGTGCGGGTTCCAGTTCATAAACAGATGTGTTCTCTACAAATGTCAAGAGGAGTTTGCGGATCACCTTTTCATTCATTTCTCCTTTGTTAGTCAAATTTGGCAACTCCTCTTTACGATCCTAAATCTCTCTTGGTGTTTTCCCCTTTCTTTCAAAGATCTCTTCTCCCAATGGGTCTTCAGAAGGTTTGATAGGGACTTTAGATAACTCTGTACCTGGATTCTTCCTCATTTTTGTTGTGGATCTAGAAGGAGCACAATAATAGCATCTTTCATGATTGTTCCTCTCCTTCTAAAATTATCTTTGAAAAAATCATTCATGTTGTTAAGGAGAATTTTCTCTACTGTGGTAGATCTAACCCTCTTGCAGGAAATGCCTAGGTAGCTACTCGAGAAAAAAGATAGAATTGTGTGTGGACTAGTCCTCCTACTGGTTGGACCAGATCCAACTTTGATGGCATGGTGAAAGAGAACCCTGGTCTTGCTGGCAGTGGAGGAATAATCTGAAATAGCTTTGACATTGGCACTGTGGTTGTCAGTCTCCCCCTAGGTGCTCTGATGAATCACTATGTTGAATCTCGTGCAGCTCTTCAAGTAACCAAACTTATTAAAGATCAGGGGATTAAGTGGCTCTGGCTTGAAGGTGATATGATAAACATTATCAAGTGCCTCAAACTTTCTCTCCCTCCCTCTTGGACTATAGCCAACATTATAGCTAAAACTTGGGCCATTCCTAACTCCTTTGAGAAGGTGTTCATCTCCCATGCATATAGGGAAGCCAATGGGGTGACAGACTGATTTGCCAATTTAGTTGTCACTAAGGATGCTAAGCTGACCTAGCATAATGATGATGAATTTCCCAAAGAAGTGAAGAGTATCCTTGATAAGGAATGACTCTAGTGTACTGAGGGAGAAATCTTACAATCTTAATTCCTCGTTTGGTGGGTGGGTGTTGCTGCTTCTCTTCCGCCACTCTTGTTTTTGTCCTTTCTTTTGTCTGTCTTCTGGGTGGTGCCCTGGCTGTCTCTAGCCTGGCCCATTCTATTTGGTTGTGGTATTCTGGCCCTGGCCTTTTTGTGGCCGGCCTCTTGTTTGTTTATGTTCTAATCTTGTGGGTTTCAGGCACCTTGTAAAACCTATTTTACTTAATCAAAAACTTTTTTGTCTCTAATTTTTACAGAAGAGAATTCTATTTTTGGTTGTAAAAAGGTTCTTGTGAGACTGTTACATACAATTCGTATTGTTATTAGTAACATTGAAAATCACATTGTGAAGGGGTTGAGAATCTATCACTTCTCAGATTTACATAAAGATAATATTTACGTATATATGATAATGGGATTCAATGCACATCTTTTGTTGTATACTATCAAGGGTTTGTGACTACAAATCTGATTGCACTCATAGGGACTTGGTAATCTACTTTAATTTATGAGGATTGGTTTGAGGTG
Organism: Chamaecyparis obtusa; assembly: GCA_027943335.1. Taxonomy (NCBI): domain Eukaryota; kingdom Viridiplantae; phylum Streptophyta; class Pinopsida; order Cupressales; family Cupressaceae; genus Chamaecyparis; species Chamaecyparis obtusa. The sequence continues at coordinate 64,446 of BSBK01004434.1, forward strand.
CAAAGTTTATACTCCACCATTGTAAAGAGTTGATGTTTTGGATGGAATAAAGAGATAGTTTTCGAGTGGTTTTTATATACTCCATAAGGGTTCTTCCACTCAAGAAATATATGTTATGTGATGTGTTTTGTCTCGCATTTTGTTACATATTAATGTGGTCTTTTTGTCAATGCTCTGATACTTTTAGTTTTCTCAAAAACAAATTATAGTTCAAAGTGTTCAAATCTGTCATTGTTCAAATTTGCATAGCTGAATTATTTAGATTTGTTTTCTAAAATTTAAAAACAAGGTATAAACAAAATTGTTCATACATTAATGGAAACATTACATGATGCTTTTATATAAAATGTTATTCAATTTCATATCACTCAAAACAAATTGAAGTTTCCTCTCCCATAAATAAATATCTTACATTGCCTCAAGGTCACATTTCTTTATTATGAATTCAAGTCAAAAAAAATTACAAAAAATAAATCACTTTGATTCACCCCACCCCCCTTTCAGAATGAATCCACTTCCAGAAAGTGGTATCCGAGCATAGGGTCCCGCATTAGGTCTTTCCTAGGATTGGTCCTAGTCTTGAAAGTCTTTCATCATGTCACATGTTCAAGAGGGGTCATTTGCTACCAATGTTGCATTATTTGATGGTATTGATTATGTGTTTTGGAAAAAAATGGAAACATATATGATTTCTATAGACCTTGATGTCTGGAATATAGTTTGTAGTAAGTACATTGTACCTACTACAATACCTACAAACACTGATGAGAAAAAGAAATCTAAAATGAATGAAGGAGCCAAACATGCTATCTTGTGTGGCCTAACTAAAGATGTGTTCATTTAAATCATGCATTGTAAATCTTCTCATAAAATCTAGGAAAAACTTAATAATAACTATCAAGGAAATGACAAGGTTAAACAGGACTCAAAGATTATTACCCTCAAAACTCTATTTGAGAAAATGAAACTAAAAGATAATGAAAATGTTGTTGAATACATTTTGAAAATTGATGAATTTTTTAATGGTATGAGAGGCATAGGAGAAGAAGTAGATGATTTCATAGTCACTAAGAAGGTCATTAGAATCTTATTACCTAAATATGAAACCAAGGTTTCATCTCTTGAAGAAAAGAAAAACTTTAACAAGCTTACCTTAGATGATCTTTAAGGAACATTAACTACTTTTGTAATGAGAAAAAACCAAAAATGACAATGCTAGTTTATCATTGAAAGAGAATACCTTTAATACATAGAAGAACAAGGATTTAGATAGTGAATCAGAGTTATCTGATTCGTTAGAGGAACTCCTAACTTGAGAAAAATTAAAAATAAATATAGAGAAGGGATGCCACTCATATGTTTTAACTGTGGCAACATTGGTCATTTTGCAGCCAAAATTCCTCATGCTGACCAAAATAATGATGATGATTAGACTCAAAAATACTACAAGAAAAAGGTTTTTAGTCCTAAACAAAAATTTAACTTCAACAACGTCAAAAAGAAAAAGTGTCTATTCAACAAAGAAGACTCTGATGATGAATCAAATGATTCTTTAGCCGATGAAGGTGAAACCTTATCCATGGCTAAATTTGATGTGCAAAAATCTTCAAGTAGTCACCTAGATCATCAAACAAACAACCAATCTTATCAAGACAATTGTGAAAAAAACCTTGAAGTTGAATTGCTTTGTGCCCTTCAAGAAATAAAAAAACTTAAGAAACACATTGCCTCTCAAAAGAAAGATTAAACCAAGTTGATTGTATTTTCACATGCTAAACTAGATGAATCAAAAAGAGTTGTAGACAATATCAAATCTATTCTTGCTAACAAAAAAAATAGATTCAAACACTTAAATAGAAAGTTATTTCTCTCACAAAGAAAGTTGAAAAACATGGAAGAACCATTCACATGATTAATATGCTTGGGAAACAAAAGAAACTTGTTAACATAGGTGAATGTTCATAAACTGTAAATTAGAACTTAAAGACAAATATTAAGAAGTAGTTCTTTGAGCATAAATGGAACAATTTTAGGTTTAATACATTTTTCAATGGCTAAATTGCTTCTTTTGTGATAGATTTGGTCACAAAGTAAGTACTTCTAAATTCATGATGTATAGAACACCAAGATTTGGTCACAAACCATACTTTGGATTTTCAAATATAATCAAGTGTTTTAAGTGTAATACTATTGGTCACTCATCCAAATAGTGAAAACTAAACAAACAAGATACAAAATAGGTTTGGAGACCCAAACTTATTCAAAGCATAGAGCTATCCATGCTTGTTCAAACTTCTTTTATTTCCAACAAGAATACAATCTCGGTATTTGATAGCGGTTGTTCCACATGAAATGGGAGAAGGACAATTTTTTAAAATTTGAAGGGTAAATGCACAATAATCTGTCACCTTTTAGGCTAACTTAACAGACATGTCCCAGTTGGTCTCAGTTGATTCATACACAACCAAGTACACATAGGCACCACACAGTGCTGAATGGCACCTACGTGGCCTTGTTGATTGGGCTGGGTGGTACTTGACCGAGTCCAAATGCTATTTTAAATAGTGAAAAGAGCCCCAAGCCCCTCATTTACACATTGAGGGGCTAAGGATACTCAGCCAAGTTGGACTTGGCCGAGTCTACCTAGGTGGCATGCCATGTTGGCAACCAAACCTCCAAAAACACAAAAAAATAGAAGTTTGCACTTTTGTTATTCTTTTCTCTGCTCAAAATAGAAAATGTCATAAAAATAAAAGTACCATTTTCTACATCTCAGAACTATGATTATAGACATATAAATTTTATATTGTTTCAACTACAAAATGTTAAACAAATTTGCTAAAAACTACATGTAGGTATATTAAACTTTGAGAAGATGTTGATTTGAAAAATATAAAAAAATGCTAAATCAATTTAGAAATTTTTTAAAATAATATACAACACTATAGAAGAGAGTCATCTTCAAAAATATGTAATTTATTTAGTTTTTCATATAATTTTGATAGGGTAAAAGTGGCGGGAGACAAAAACTGTTGATTTCAGGTAAGTTCAATTTTGAATACTTATAACGGGAAAACTATATATCAAAAACACTTCTTTCTTTTTTCCTTCACTAGATATACATGTCATCTAAAACATATTCTGAAATTGGAGGAAAAAATAGTGTTTTACTTATAATGATTTGATGGGAAGTAAAATCCCTAATTTGTACTATTTTTTAGGATATAAAAAATAGACCTAATTTTAAAAAAAAAACATATTAATTTTTGTTCAAATTAATTTTTAAAAATTATAGGCATAAATCTCATCCTATTTCACACATTTCATCAGTTTACATCATCTTCAAATTCTCAACAGAATGTGACTTTTATGGTCTTGAAGTTTTTCAGTTTTGGTGTTGATAGTCTTTTCCTTTATAAAAGGGTGACAACTTGTTGTGCTTTTACCATGAAGATTATGCCGGTGGTTTTGAGAAGTTTGGTGATAATTTAGGGATACACATAAAAGATAAATGTTCCTTTCTTCTCAATGTTGATACACCTATTCATGATGTGTACTATCTAGAAGGTCTCAAACAGAATCTTTTAAGTGGCAGTCATGTTTGTGATAGTGGATAAATTGTTTCATTTAACTCACAAGATTGTGCAATCAAGACTAAGTCTAGTATAATAGTTACAACTAAATTGAGAACACATAGCCATATATACAATCTTCTTGACTTTTCTAATCTTGAAAGAAATGAAGACATGTGTCTATGGGTCAAGTTGAAGAAAATTGGTTGTAGAACAAATGTTTAGGGCATATAAACTTTGATAATTTGGTTAGAATCAGTAAATATCATAATGTAGGAGGTTTATCATTGCTAATTAAACTATAAAATTTTGTTTGAATAGTTTGTCTAAAAGGTAAGAAAACAAAGGTGAGTTTAAAATCTAAGGAACACTCATCATCTAAACATTTGTAGCGTGTGCACATTGGTTTATGTAGTCCTACTAGGACAAGATATATAAAGGGTGAAAAATACTTCATGTTGTTTGTTGATGACTACACTAGAATGGTTTGGGTAAGTTTTCTCAAATATAAGTTAGAATCAATTGAAAGATTTAAATTTTTTGGTAAAATGGTTGACAAAGAATCAGATTTCAAACTTAAATATTTGAGATTAGATAAAGGAAGTGAGTTTACCTCTCTAGAGTTCCTTGAATATTGTCAACAGCTTGGTATCAAAATGTAGTATACTATTGCAAGAACACCTCAATGGAATGATGTTATCAAAAGAAATAACTAAACTTTGAAAGAAATGGCAAGAACAATGTTAGATGAAGCCAAATTGCCTAATAGATTCTAGAAAAAAGATTTTCATATAATTTTTTATATCTTAAACAAGATGTAGATAAGAGTGAAATCCAATTTCACTCCATATAAGCTATGGTATGGTCATTTAGAGCTACTATTAAATATTTTAAAAATTTTGGTTGTAAATGTTTTATAAAAAAGGATCATGAAAATCTTGGCAGCTTTCAATCTAAATCAAATGAAGGTATCTTTTTAGGATACTCTACATATAGTAAAGCCTATAAATGCTTTAATATAAGGATGAATAATATTTTTGAATCTACTAATGTCACATTTCATGAGAAGTTGTTTCTAGATAATCATGTGGAGGATGTTGAGAAGGAATCTACATTATGACTTGACAGGTCTCCTAAATCTATTCAAGAAGATAACACTCAATAGGAGGATGGACCAAGAACTAAAGTAGTAACACCTCGAAATACACCCTCTGGGATTATAACCAAGAGGCATCCTCAAAATCTAATTTTTGGGGATAGAGATGCATGAATGTTAAATAGAAGAAAAGCTAAAGTAGAGGAACAAGATCAAATTGCTAAACATTTTTGTCTGGTAACTTAATTTGAGCATAAAACTATTAGTGATTCCTTAAATGATGACTGTTAGTTGAAATCTATGCAAGAAGAAATCAGCCAGATCAAGAAGAATAAAACTTGGGAATTAGTCCTAAGATCTAATGATAAAAATGTCATTGGTGGAAAATGGATTTTTAGAAACAAATTAGATGAATGTGGAAACATTGTTAGAAGCAAGGAACATTTTGTGTGAAAAGTCTATGCACAATAAGAAGGTATAGACTTTGGTGAAGCCTATGCACCTATTTCTAGAATTGAATCCATTAGAATATTTTTGGCATATTAATGTTTTAAAAACTTTAAAGTATATCAAATGGATGTCAAAATAACTTTTTTAAATGGATATCTTGATGAGGAAGTGTAGATGGAACCGCCCAAGGGGTTTTTTCTATAAAAAAATATGATCATGCCTACAGGTTAAAAAAGGCCCTGCATGGTCTTAAACAAGCTCCTAGAGCTTCGTATTCAAGATTGGATGCACACTTAATAGCAACAGGTTTCAAAAGAGGTGGTGTGGATAGAAACCTCTATGTTAAATAAGAAAGTGGTGATTTTATAATTGTTGAAGTATATGTTGATGATATATCTTTGGAGGCAACAATGATGCTTTATCTATAAAAAAATTAAAGATTATGGAATCAAAATTTGAAATTTCAATGTTAGGTCAACTAACATTCTTGGTCTTCAAGTTTCTTAACTTGAACATGGTATATTTCTATCACAAACAAAATATGCAAAGGAAATGTTGAAAAAAAATTAGATGGATAATTGTCATCTGGTGAGCACTCCTATGGTAACTTCTTGTAATATTTCTAAAACTAATGATTCTCCTAATGTTGATCAATATAAATATAGGTCTATGATAGGCATATTGTTATACTTAGTTCTACATCAAGACCTTATTTAATGTGGGAATCTTGTATGGTCTCTTGATTTCAATCTTCTCCCAAATAGTCACATCTTATAACTATTCAAAGAATATTTAAGTATATTCAACATACTCTTGATTTTGTTCTTAGGTATCCTAGGAGTAATGATTGTACTTTAATGGATTTATTGATGTTGACTGAGTTGTTTGTCTAGACGACAAAAAAAGCACAAGTGGTGTAGCATGTTTCCTTGGTGATTGTCTAGTGCCTTGGCAGAGCAAAAAGAAAGACTTTGTTTCATTGTCTACAACAAAAGAAAAATATATTACATCTACATAATTTTGTACTCAACTTCTTTGGATGCCACATACACTTTTTGATATGGGTATTGATGTTGAAAAACCTATTCCTATATTTTGTGACAATTCTAGTGTTGTAAATTTGTCTAAGAATCTAGTTATGCACTCACTCACTAAACATATAGCCATTAAGTTTCATTTTTTACTAGAAAAAGTGATGGCTAATGATTTATTGCTATGTTTCAACACAAGCATAAGTAGTAGATATTTTCACTAAACCTTTGACTAAAGAGGTATCTGAAATATTTTGACATAGATTGGGAGTTGTCTCTCAATCTATGCTCTCTTAAATTTCCATTATTGATTCAGGAGGATATTCTAAGCTCTCTAAGAAGCCTATTGTTTCTTTCTATGGTTCTTATTTGTTGCTTCATGCTATATCTGTAGCTAGTTCAGTTCAGCTTTATTGGCATTACACAATTTTCCCTATTTCCTTGTGACCTTTTCAATGATTTTGTTTCAATTGCTATACTTTGTTTCAAATGGCCCTAGTTTTTCCATCAAGGACAAAGGTGGAGTTTTATGAATTTTCTTTTGTTATTTTTCCTTGATGTCAAAACTATTAGTTTGGTATTGATTTGGCATCTTGGTGATTGATACATGACTTTGGCATCCTTGTTCATATGGACATTTGGCATACTTGTTAATTGGTTTTGGCCTTCAGTATTTTGTTAATGAACAAACTTATGATATTATTTTCCTTTTAGATCTATATTATTGTAGCATTGATCATGTTGGCTCTCTATGTAGACAGGAAACTATCCTTCTCTTAGAGTACTTGTGTTGATCTTCATAGGTAATATCGTTTCTATGTTTGGGTACTATATTGATTAGATATTAATAACAATTAGTTCTCTTATATCTTGTTTCGGTATATCTTATTCACATTTCTTAGTGAAGGTTATTGTTCTATTAGCACATATTATCTTGTGCTTGAGATTCACTTACATTCCATTTATATATTATGCTCTAGCTTCCTTGATAAATTTAACACTTGGAATATTGTCCATTTTTCATAAGTGTTATTGAGTAAATTTTGATGACTTGGCAATGTTATATTGTTAAAGTGAATTTCATATTATGCTTAAGCCAACTATGGTATGTGTTACCAGGCTTAACTCAAGTATTAATTCACAAGAAGTCAGATGTGCATTGCATCAAGTTTTAATTACTTTACTTAGTTTCAAGTTTGATAGTCGGTTCTTGTCGACTATTGGCATACATATTATTGTTTCATATCAATGGGTATAAGGGGGTTATAAGTAGCCATATTTTTTTGAAATTAGGTAAACCTAAACATCAAAGAGAAATTGGAGGGTCTTGCACTCAAAATTAAAAGATGTGTAAAGAATAAGAATTATAGTACTCTAAATCCAATTTCTAAAATACTGAAGTTTTTTAAAAATGAATAATATTAAGAGGGTCAAACCCCACAAAAATGAAAAAATGTTCTTTAGTTTTTCATAAAAATATAACATAGTTGTTTCCATGTGCTCAACAAAAGATATAATTAGATTTAGTATTTTGAAAAATTATTTGGCAGGATGGTAGGTAAGAGTGAGATCTAGAAGTTGTGTATTTTTTCATAATTTTTTGTTGAGTACTTTTTTATGATTTTTTGAAGTGATTGCATCTTGGAAATTTGTTACCTCTTCAGGCCATGGCATAACTTGCAGCAAAATAATTGAAAATGCAATCTCTATTTTTAAAAGTGTATAGATTCAAGTGTACAATAGTAATATGTAATTTATTTTTCAATTGGTCAAGTAGATCAAACGTTATTAAAAAAATGGTAGACATATGTCTATGAGGCCTGTCAAGGCACCAGTAAAGAAAATTAAATTTCACTATGTTAATATTGTCCAAAAATCTAAAAACTTATATGCTTAGAATGATGAGAAGACATGTGAGATTATGGCGGTAGTTTTAGAGATACCCACTTGATCATTTGTAAACCTAATGAGGATGATGTTGAGAATTCATGTTAGAACATGAAAAAATGTGTAAAGCGACTAAAATAGAGGGAAAATAAGCTTTCAATCCTTAGCTTCATTTACCAACCCTTTTTCCAACCCTAAAACACATGCAGGTTTAAGTGGCCATCATAACATGCTCAAGTTTTAAAAAGAAAAAAAGTACATTTTAAGTCTTTCATAATGTGTATAGGCATTTTGTAGATGTAAAGGCATGCCTTTTCTTATTTCCTCTATCTCTCTCTCATCAACTTCTCTATCTATTATGAACCATAATTCTCTCTCTCTCTCTCTCTCTCTCTCTCTCTCTCTCTCTCTCTCTCTCTCCCTTCCTTCCTAGGTTCCTATATTTATAAAACCATGGATATGGATAATGGAAAACTAGAGTCAAACCTCTATTTTTTCATAACTCATATGCTTTATGAGGAAAAGTTAATGCTGGTTTTAGGTTTCCATAACCCATATGAGTTATGATAAAATATACATAACATATTCCCAGCAGCCTAGAAACCAACACTGCAAGTTGTTTGAAGGTTCCACTACACTGTTTGGCATCAATTTCTGGGATAGTAACAGTTAGGTTTACAATTCAACTTTTGTCAATTTTTCTTTGAAATGATTGATTTTTTTATTTTTTTGTTTGTTACTTTAGATTATAATAAATTGGTTCTCATTTGTTATTTTCTTTCTATCTGATTGTGGATTTTCATAATGATGCTACATTTAGGACAATCAATATTAATGTAATGGGAAAGAACAAGAGAGGAACAAATGAGCAATGAGAGGCAACAAAGATAAGACAAAGGGAGCATATGAGGAGGTTACATGGAGGTATGTCATCTAATGCACCTAATGAAAGTGATGAACATGCAAAAATCCAAATTGACATGATAAATGTACCTAATGTACCAAATTAGAATGATCAACATGCTCCAATTCAAATGCACATGATGAATACACCTAATGAATGCAATGAGCATACTCCATTTGAAATAAATGTGATGAATTCACCTAAAGAATTTGAAGAAGATACACCACTTCAATTTGATGAGATTAATGCACATATTACACATAATGAAAACCAAGATCATGCGCGTATCTTAACAACTCCTATCTAATAATTCATAGAAAACCAAGGTTTCTAATTGACATTGATTAAAATATTTTGAGGCCAATGCATGATAAAATTTTTGAAAGAACTTGTAGAAGAAAGGTTGAAAGAATTTGGAATAACTATTTTGAAAATCTAAACCAAATTGGAATATGCCAATTAGTTGTTGAAATGATTTAAAATCTAAAATTTAGAAAGACGATGAGAATTTTGGTGTTAAGAACAACCAAAAATAGTAGTGAAAGAACTATTGGGATAAATCTATTTGATGCATACCAAGCCATTGGTACGAAAGCATGCACAAAAGATGCTAATGTTACTCCATATGTCCTCACATCAACCATAATGGGAAAGGAAATGAAAAAATCTCATTTAGTAAGAAAAACAAGCATGTCATTAAGGATAAATAGAACAACATTACGCAATGCCTTAGAGAGGTGAGAGAAAATTGGGGATCCTAACAATAATTCTCTTTGGACATTCTTAGGTAGACTCTCATGCAAGGATAAGGTTGTTGTTGATGCACTAAGAATTTTAATTGACAAATTTTGCAATGACAACACAAGGGTTTCACCCAACCAAAGAGATGGTGTTAGAAGGTGAATTGGAATTAGAAATCATGAGCCACATCCAAAACACTATTTAGACATGACTGAAACAAAATTTGATAAAAGGTTTCTTCAAAGATTTCCTCAAATTGAAATTATCCAAAGATTTTTTGAGATGACAAAACCATTTTATGTGAAGATTAATCATGCATCTATTATGTGTTTTTGTAGGGTCCATGTTGAATTTTCCATGCATTATGATATTTATGATTATATATGTTTTACTTTGCACACTAACGATGTTTTGCAGGAATGTGGTGTACAAGCACCTCCTAAGTCACTGAGAGAATTTATTTCAAGTGTACCATATAGATGAGATGAAAGGTTCATTACTATAAGATGATGTGTTTGAAAGGATTTTGTCCTACATGTAGTGGTTTGGAATAGTTGCCTAGATGCCTACATCTAGATAGCACACATGAAATTGGAAAGAAACTAGTTTCTATTGGAAAATACAAGTCAATCACATATGGTGTTAAAGAAGGAAAATAATTAAATAGGTGTGATTTACTGAAAAGGGATATATTTGTTGCTTATTTTATGAAGATGTTTCAAGAGAAACTGGTTTTTGAATGCATAGACCTTGAAAACATAGAGCTAGGTGGTTAGATGAGCAATTCAAGCTGTGTAAGGATACTTTCCCCATCAGTAATATTGTGTCTATCATTTATTTTGCTAAGAATTATACACTAAAACCTCAAAATGAAGTGCAACCTATGTATTACCACTGTACACAAGTTACAATTTTTGAACACATGGAATTCATCCATGCACATGATAAAAAAGAGGAGGACAAAAAAATTATAAGAGAGTATCACTTCTATATCATTGATGATCGTACACATTCCTTAGATTTTGTGCAAGGATTCTTAACAGTCTTCTATGATATTTTAATGGAAAGAGGTATAAGATACAACCAACACTTAATATGGTTGGACAAATGCATCACACAATTCAAGAATGAAAGGGTGTTTTACTAGTTTACTAGGATGCATGTGACAAGTGGTGTAAAACATTTTTTGAATTTCATTGAAGTAGGGCATGGAAAGGGAGAGCATGCTAGTGTGGGAGCATGTATGAAAAGAGCACTTACCAGAGAGGAACTTAAGTATGAAGGTGGTGCAGTGTTAATAGATGCAAAAACAATTATGCAATGGTGTAAATCTACTATGGGACTAGGTACTTTAGGTAAGTCTATGGTTTCTAGATAATTTTTGTTGATACGTGAATCTAACATTGAAAACTATCTACATTTTTTTACACTTATAGGATCAAGAGACATGCATTCATTTAAAATCTCAAATGCAACACCATTAGCTATTTATATTAGACAAATTGCATGCTTTTTCTCTTCATGTATGCATTTATGTGGGATGAATGTGAATCAAAAAAGTGGGTTGACCAATTATTTTGTAGACCTTTACAAATTCTAGATACATATCAACTTCCCATAGAACTACAAATGAACCAGTTTGAAGCGTCAGTGGATTTTGACCATGTATTAGACCTAGTTGAACCAGGTAATTTCTCTAGATTTTGTAGGTTAAATCAAGTTTAAGCTCAACTTATTAGTTCTTTAAATGTTCATTTTTTTTATTAAATAATCCTTCTATTAGATGAAGGTCATGTATATATGCAATAATTGCATATGATAATAATGTAGAAGGAACAAATTAATTTTTGTGTCATTGTATTAAGGCCGAAAAAAATTGACAACTACAATCATTGATGGAGAGGGTATTCAATGCCCAATACAATCTGTTGTTGTTATAGGGACATGGCTTAGAAGGTACCATTATTGTATCCAATTGTATGCATATCTATTAAACTCTTTTTATTACACTTTGCATTGATTTGGGTATTAAAGTGATTTTATTATTCTATAAAATGAAGGTATCCTATCAAGAATTCTAATGTCTGGTTGTTTGAGGACTTTGAGACACATATACATATTCTTCATTACTCTAACCTTATTGTTGGAATAAATATTAAATTGATTAAGTAGCATGGTAGACCTATTAACAAGAATTTGAGAAAAGTTAATGAATATGACCACAAGGTAATACTTGACACAATAAGGGTTAGAGATTATCCAGAAGGTTCTCTTGATTAATTTTGGGGAATCTAGAAGAATGATTCTATAATATGGTAGATTGATTTTGACAATTTTTTGTATATCTTTGACATTCTCTATGTTCATATTTAGAGGCCATATTTTGTACTTAAAAATGACAATGAGATGTAATGTGCATATTTAGATGCCAAATTTTGTAAAAAAAAGAGGTGTCATGTGCCTATTAGATACCAATTTTTATGTAAAAAAGGGGCAATAAGTTTTCATGTGCATGTTAGATGCCAAATTTTGTATAAAAGAAGGGAAATTATCTGTCATGTGCATATTAGATGCTAATTTTTATGTTAAAGAGGGCAATGAGCTCTCATGTGCATGTTAGATGCCAAATTTTGTATTAAAAAGGGCAATGAGCTATCATGCGCATGGTAGATGTTAAATTTTTTATATAAAAGGTAAAATGGGACTAATTTGCAAATATATTATTGAAATACATGTATTCAATCCTCTCAATCCCTACCTCAGAAGAATCCGGCATTTACTTTTGAACTTTACCTTTTACTTTGTATGTTCCTGAACTCAATCTGTTCATCATGGGATCAAATCATCTACTTCATTAGCTCTAGTTGGATGGGTAAATGCTAGTGAAAACCTTGTTTCAGCCATAGAGTACCTTGAACTTTCACGAGAATACCTAACCAAAGTGTCCCTAAGGGTCACTAAGCAACATTGAGCAGTGATCTTTCTTGGGGCATATCTCAGAGCTCATGCAAGGTATCGACAATCGTTAGGTGCTATAGGACCCTATTATAGGGGCCTAATTTACCCATCTCATTTTTGGGAGATTAACCTTCATTTTAATTTGACATCCCTATCTCAGTTTACATTAAAATTTACAATGTTGCTCAATTGAAATGAGCAATATTGGGCAACTTTCAATTTGTTCATCATGGGATTGAATTGGTCTACTCCATTAGCTCAAGTTAGCTAGATAAATGGTAATTCTAACCCTATTTTTCCCATAGATTCCCTCAAATGTTCGTGAGCACAATGGATCGAAGTGCCAGTAAGGGTCACTAAGAATCATTGGGCATCAATCTTTCTTGGGGCATATCTTGGAGCTCGTGTGAGTTATTGATGAATCATCAAGTGATACAAGACTCTATTATGGAGGTGTACAATTATCCATATCAATTTTTTAATATTCCCCTTCATTTTAATTTGGCATCCCTATCTCGGTTTATGTCAAAAGTTGCAATGTTGCTCAATTAAAATGAGTAACATTGGGTATCTTTCAATCCGTTCACCATGGGATCAAATTTTCTACTCCATTAGCTCTGGTTGGCCAAGTAAATGCTAGTTCCAACCCCATTTTTCCCACAGATTCCTTTGCACATTTGTGAGCACACCGAACTAAAGTGTTCCTAAGGGTCACTAAGCAACATTGGTAAAATTGGCTATTTTACACTTTTCACCAACCTTTTCCAAAACACTTGCTAAAAAACAACACTTCCATATACCCTTTTGGAAGTTAGTCAATGTATCTAAAATCAAGATACTATTCTTTTGTACCAACACACAAGACCAATACCTTGCAATTCTCCAATTAGGCCAAATGAGCCCAAAATAGGCCAAATTTACAAAGAAACTATATCAAATATGTATGAAGAGAACCCAAAACCATTGGGAAGCATTGGGTTATGATGCAAAACCAAAAAATTTATAGTTTTTAATGGTTGTATGCACCCTAAAATGGTCACCTAGACTTTGGGCCCCCATTTCTGCAATTTATCAAATCCCTGAATCAATATTTTCAAAAATCAACATTTTTCAAATATATCAATTTCCTTGATCAAATCATAATCAATTCAATATTTCCTAAGGTTTGAGTCTTATTTAATTTAAAAGAGATAAAAAAATAATAAAAAATAAAAATCTTATTTAATTAAGAGAACATGCTCCCTTTTAATTAATTAAAAATCTCTTTTAATTAAATAATAAAATCACTTTATCCTAAGCCTTTATTTAATTAAAAGGAATTTCCTCCCCTTTTATTTAAATAAAAAATCTTCACTTTTCTTCTTATCCTTGTTGCACAAATAAAGCATTTAATTCTTATTTATAAAAAAAATATAATAAAAAATAAAATAAAAGTACTTTTGCCTCACATGGACATAAATTAAATGCTCAACATAAAGTAAATGCTTCTAATTTTTTTATTGGAAGATATTTGTGCACAAGGATCAAGTTTCTTTTTTTCTCCATTGTTGATTAAGTCTTTTGCCTCTTAATCTCCATGGTCCATTGTTTTTCACTTCGTATAAAAGAAGAGCTCTCTTCCTCATTTGCACACACAATACATACTTGAATTATTATGCTACAGGTTTTCTAAGTCATTGAAGCTTTTGGAGATATTCTTGCATCAAGTTTTGAAGATTTAGAGCATCATTGGCATTCATCTTGTATCTACATCACATCCTAGCTTGCATCATAGTTGCATCATCATGGTATCATTTCCTTTGATGTTTTAGATTAATCTCACATAGTTTAATTAGAGGGTTTGTAACTCTTTCATTTCTATTTTCAAAGCTTAATTGCATCTTCATTCTCATAAGATTAATTTGCATTCTCATATAGATTTTCATAGCATTGCATTCATTTGGAATCTCTCATTGTGTGGTTGACTAGCAAGGTCATGAGTTTATAGCTCTAGCTGAGAGCAATTTTACAAATCTTTCAACTCCATGCATAGAGAGCTATGGATCGATTTGTGAGGGCTCATTATTGAGTTTTCTTGCATGTAAGGATTCATAGAAGTGTGACAACATTTTATCATACATTTTTTGGTGCCCACTGTGGGGCAACCCACCTCTTGCATGCTGGTTTTGATTATTTTTGGAGCTAACCCTTGTGCAGATTTGTTTGGAGACAAAAAAATCTTAGATTTGAAAGATTTGATCATATCTCTCAAACGGCTTGGTTTTTTGGTCTAAAATTTGTTTTGCAGGTTCGCAACATATCAAAAAAGCTCCAAAAAGAAATTTAGAATTTTCAGAGGTGGTTTGTATTTTTTAAGATTTTTTCTTGATATTTCATAAAAAAATTGATTTTTGGCGCAAATCAGCATATTTTTTGAAAATTGCTATATTTCTAAAAATTTCTTGGAATTCTATAGGGGGTATATTCATTGTGTTTTTAATTTAGAAATCATTTCATAGCTCATTTGGTCAATTTATAAAAACTAGTCTGTTTTGGTAAAATGGGTCTCTAGAGCACAAATGAAGAGATTTTTTTAAAATTTTTACATTTTTAGAAAGCTCTCTATTTTTTGACAAAGGTCTCTTTTCTGCATTTTGGGTTTAGGGTCTGAATTCATGTGGTAAAAATTAGATCTTGTTGACTAGGTCAAATGCAAAAAAAAAAAAAATTTGTGATGGGTATGCACTTAATTTTCATTGTTCAATGCATGATATGAGTTATCATTTGGATTATTTGCTAGTTATCATTGCTCCTAACAATTGATTTTCAGATCTAACCACCCTAGGGTTTGCATAAGTTGGATATACATTGCATATCTTGTTTGCTTGTTTTCTTGTCTTGTTCATTTGAAGGTGCATGACTTGCTTTCATGAAAAATGCTTAAAACAAACAAAAAAAAGGTGAAATCTACTAAGCGCATTGCATTGGACTTGAGGTATTTTGTTACAACTCTTCAAAATTTGGATCTTGGAATTAAAATTGAACCTCTCATGTGTTTGGCTTGAGTGTTTACATGCTTTCACAGAACACATTTCAATTGATGCTCTTAATGGGAAATGAAAGAACATAGATTTGTTTTTCCAAGTTTGTGTAAGTGAATGCTTGTGTTTAAACCTTAAGTAATTCTTGGTTTCAATATCAAATATCTCATTGAGTGATTGAGGGCATGGATTCATTCCTTGTTTACATAGGGAGTTAAATGCACCACTTTGTGGACTCACTCTATGTTTATTTGGAAAGTTAAATATTTCATTGATTCAACCCTTTGTCATTTGTGAGTAGTATTGATAAGCAACTTTAGATTACTTGTTATTGATCTAGATTTCTATCTTGGGTTATTGGACTCGCTAATCCACCAACTCCTCATTTTTGCCCCATGGTTGCAAGATCAACACCACATTAAAGGGGAGGGGTCTACATGAAAGAAGCGTTAATTGCTCCACTAGGCAACCCTTTTGTGCTTTTTAGAACTCACTTGTTTTCTAAAGTGTGGACTCACTTTGAGTTGATGTGAGGAGTTAAATGTTCCACTTTTGGACTCACTTTGAGTTGGTGTGAAGAGTTAAATGTTCCACTTTTGGACTCACTTTGAGTTTGTGTGAAGGGTTAAGTGTTCCACTTTTTTGGACTCACTTCACATTCTCTTGAAGGGTTAAATGTTCCAATTTTGGACTCGCTTCACATTATCTTAAAGGGTTAAATGTTCCACTTTTAGACTCACTTCACATTTACTTGAAGAGTTAAGTGTTACACCTTTAGTGCTCTAAATACTTTTAATAGTGAATTACTTAGTTTTTATTTCTAGAAGGCCTGCTTGGGGACACACCACCTCAAGGGATGACCTTAACTCCTGTGTTCCGGTGGAGTATAAATATTGGGAGGTGAATCCAAAGACACCTCTCTTGGGAATTGAGTTTGATATCACTCTTGGCTAAGCCTAAAAGAACTTTATACCTTTGAGAAGTGAAGGAGGAGATTTGGGTTACCGTCTCCCCACAGCTGTGTGATTTTGAATTCTTCTCATCTATGAATTTAGGCCTCACACACCTTGCATATATCGAGGACTCCTTAGAAAAGTCATGTATATCCTTGTAGATAGCTTGATAAGGTGTTGTTGTGTTCTAAGTGCCTGCTAAAGGGTAAAAGCACAAAGTTGTGTCACGTTTCAGGACAACTTATCAGCACAGCTGAATTTGAGTATTTCTAACTAAAATTATTTTTTGTCAAACATATGGTCTAGCTAGATTCATTCTAGCTAAGTTAGATAAGTTTTTCACCTTTTCCAATAGGAAATATCTATTAAATGCATGTTTTATAACAATTACTAAAGAAATAAAATTATTTCAGAAATATGACATTTCAATAACTCTTACTCTTTTTAATGATATTTTTTTACAAATATAAAAATACCCTTTTTTAGAGCACAGAGTCAAGATTATCATCATATAATTTTTATAGTATTTTAATTAGATCTAATATATTATAATTTCAAAATACTACAAGTAGGTATTTTAACATTCGAGAACAAGATGCTTCAAAAATAGAAAAAAATAGTAAATCTTATCAAAAAAATTGAAAATTTATATTTAACACTAGAGGAGAGAGTTATCTTCAAGAGTGTGTAATTTATTTTCTGAATGGTGTAGATTTGATAGGGGAAATTTGACGTGAGATGAAAACTGTTGATTTCAGGTATGTTCGACTTTGAGTAGTTATAATAGAGAAAATATACATTGAAAACTAATTTTTCTTCTTTTCTGCACTAGCTATACATTTTATCTATGACATATTTTGAAATCAAAGGAAAAGGAGATTATTTGCATATACTTTTTTGGTGTGGACAAGACCCTCGTTTTTCAGCATTTTTCAGGAAGTAAAAAATGGACTTAAAATTTTTAAAAACTATGTGAATTTTTGTTCAAAAAAAATTAAAAAAATTATAGCCATAAACTTCATCCACTTTTACACATTTCATTAGTTTACATCATCTCCAAATTTTAAACATAAATGCCATTTTTATGTCATTAAAGTTAAAATTTTGGTGTGTTGTTGACCTTTTCCTTTATAAAAGTGTGACACAACTTTGTACTTTTACCCTAAAACATTGTCAAGAACATACACAAGTAGAACCTTTAAGGAGTAGAAATACTAAGTCACTATACTTGTTCATGCACAAGGTTGCTTTGCCCCTTGCTCATTGTTTGAAGACTATTTGCTTGAACTCCCTGGTTGTTGTTCTATGTGCTTGATCATCATTGCAAAATCTTTTGAAAGATCTATTTGGAATACTGAAACTAAGTTCCATCCTACTGTAGTGAGTTCTCCTTAGAAGCTTGTTCTTCCTTGGTCAGTCTAGGTCAGATCCTAGGTGCTGTCATGTTGCTCAACATCTCAATGAATGTTATGGTATCAATTGCACAAGATGACTCTTAGTCTTCTTCTTTCTTCTCCATTTCCCATGTTCTTCTAAAGTCTTCTATTCCTATGGGAAATTCTTCTTCTTCTTCTTGATTCTTTTCCTCTTACTATTTAGTCTACCTTCTTCTATTCATCTATTCATTTCTTCCATACTTGATTCCTCCTCTTCTATAACCATGAATCTTGACTATCTAGTTTTGGAACCTTTATTAAGAATAGATGATCTTGAGCTCATTGACATATTTGAAAAGTGTTGTTCCTCCAAAATTCTCATGAGTGATGAATTTATAGCAAAAATAAAAGAAAAGATGATTAAATCAGATGCCTTTTCTAGAATCATAAACATGATCATATCACGATCTTCTTCTTCCAAACATTCTTCATCATCTAAATCTTCTCATTCTTCTTCACCTTCCAAGTCTTATCATGACTCTTCCAGACATCATTCTCATTCTTCACTTTCTAAGTCTTATCATGATTCTTCTAAACACTATTCACATTCTTCATCTTCCAAATCTTATCATGATGCTCCCATGAATCTGGTAAAGAACACAAAAGTGTGTAGCAATGATCCTCCTCCTCTAACTTGACACCAGCTAATGTCAACTGTGCAGCCAACAGATTAAATGCATTTAAATGATCCGTTAAGGATCCACCTTCCTCCATTCATAGAGAGTACAACTTCTTCCTCAGGAGCAACTTGTTCACCATAGATTTTCCTTGATACACGGCCGCAAATCTTTCCCACAAACTATTTGCGATTTTTTCATCTAGAACATTCAGAAGGACTGCATGAGTTAAATAGAGTCTTATGAGACCCTTCGCTTTACGGTCTTTGATATCCCAATCTACCTGAGCTATAGTTTCTGGTCTTGTAGCACTTGAAGTCACTTCCCATAGGTCATGATCTTCCAATATGTCTTCCATCTTGAGTTTCCACAACTCAAAACTAGTGCCATTAAATTTCTCCACCTCCATTCTTCCATATGATGAACTTGCCATCTCAATCTGCAAATAAGATTCAGAATGCTCTGCAAAAAAATCCCACTCAAACTTGAGATCAGCTCAAAAAATGATACCCAACAACTATGATCAAAATTTGATCAAGCTCTGATACCACTTGTAAGGAAACTCAGGTGTGGAAATAGCTTCCTACGCTAATCTCTATAGGAGAGTATTGTGCAAATTCTTATAAATCCTTACAATTTCAGATTTGTTAACTACTTTAACAAAGATATTGCAGCCACATATCATGCATACAGAAAAATAGAGAATGACACAATGATATACCCTTGGGAAAACCTTTCAGTAAAAAACCCTAGCACTCCAAAACTTGCACAATGTATTATCTTCAACACAAAGATTACAATACACTTGCAATGCAAGTTCTTTCAGGAAATGAGAGACAAAGCCAACAAGACTTAAATTTCTGTTATATCTCTCCCATGGGAGTAGCATCATATATATAGACTCCTCTGGACCCAAAAATAGGCACAACCACCAAGACCCATGCACAAAGCCACATGTACACAGTTGTTACATGCAATCACAAGAATAGGCATCCATCCCTCGAATAGACTATGATAGCTTGTCATAGAATCCGGCAAAAATAACGGTCACAAGAGAAGTGTAAGAGAATCTATCATACCAACCTATTTTTGGCATATTCTCTTACACACACCAACCACTTCTTCTTGGGCACCCAAATAGGCCCAAGTCATAAGATGCTCTTACACCTATCATAGCACATTCTTTATATAGTTCTTACGTGTCATAGGAATCCATCATGACTATTTCAGTCATGATCTCCTTACGCATAAGATGCCGACACATCAAGTGGAGTGACACATCAACATGCCAACTAGACATGTACAGTCACACTTAATTACATTATTTGCAAAAAATATATTTACAAAACAAATAATAAGAACAGAAATTATCCAAGGTTGAGACACCTTATTCGTAATAGACTATGGCTAGGAGACTGCGGTCGCATGATTGCAAGGGTTAGTTTGGTGCCTTGCGATCAGGCGACCAAGTATAAGATAATGTTGGTTCCCTGTGGTAGTGAGGTTGGTAACCGCATGACTGTGCCACTAAAGATGAATTTTAAGATGTAAAGCCCGCGAGGGGAGATTGATCAGATGACGGGGATATAAAGTTGATAAAGGTTTAAATGTGGGCCATTGTTTCTCTGCAGGCGCCATAGAAGTGGCCGTTGGTATTCAAATTCAAATTTCTCTGAGAGGTACCAGTGCTAGAAAGTACCAAATTTATGGATTTTATTATGGAAATGACCCTGTTCGGTGAGAAATGACTAGTTTGTTGTTTGCGGTGTGGTCCAGGGTCTATGCGATTAACTACGAAGGAGGTTTTGTACCTGGTGTAGGATAGTCTTGGCTCGAGGTGTTTTTTCAATAAATTTTGTCACCATTTCCAGCAGGTTGGGTAGTTGAAACCCTAACCCTTACCATGGTTACCCGTAGCTTGTTGCATCCTAACTTGTTTGGGATTCCAAGGTAACCAGGGGTATAAGTAGTCAAGTTTTTGACTTTGTATGGGTTCCTTCTTCTACAAAATTTTTTGAGGAGAATTGGTTCCAAGTGAAGGGTCCTTTTCCTGTAGATTTCTCCTTCTCTCTGCATATAGGGTGTTTTGGTTCCATTGCTGGTTCAGAGAATATAATGCATATTGGAATTGAATTGTCTTATGTATAAGAATTTAATACATTCTTGATGTTACCAAGCTATCTCCATTTGAATTTTGAATCATTAATCATACATCAAGGGTGTTTGATTTGTTTGTTTGCATTGCCTAAGTGTTTGCAAGTGGAGTTGTCTTCGCAGGGATAACTGGTTTAGAGTTAGTGTTCATGTATGTATAAGCTGAGGTGTCAAGGATATTTTAGGCTTGTCTTCTAGTGGATGCTGGTTAATGTGTTATTTATTCAGAGGTCTCTTCTAAGGGGAGGGTCAAAATCCTCTGATGAATAATAACATATTTGAATGCATAGGTGGGTACTAAGTTGAGGTTTGGTCATGGTGTGTGATTGATGTTAGGCATCAACACATTGAGAATATTGTATTCTTGTTTCATAACTATCTCTTGCAGTAAGGTATTTAACTCTGTGGCCCATTGGATAAGGCACTAGTCTATCAGAGACTTAGGGAATCTCAAGGGACCTTTCAAACTCATCTTTAAAATCATTTCCTTTCAGTTCCACCCTTTCCCTTTCTTGCTTTTAGGATAGATCTCTAGTTTTCATACTCACTCCATGCAAGTAGGGCTATTGCATGAGATATTGGCTTCATTGAGGTACGCGATACCTATAAGAGTTTGAAAATCATTCCACAATCAGTTACCTGCAGGCCTGTAGTGTGACACAAGTTGTATTAGTGTGCAGATGAGGTATACCCACCTGAGTGATGCGGAGCTCAAAGTGTAGAAGGATCTCTCTTTGATCTTTGTCAGTTGGCCCTTTTTCCTGTCAGATTTGGAGTATTGAGTGAATGTGACACTAGCCCTGTCAATCCTGAAGCCAAGCTGACTTTGGGGAAAAAGAAAACCAACAAGATGGTGACTCTGTTGGGGAAGAAGTAAATGACAGCAAGCTTCCTTGCTTGGCTGGATCATCCTAGAGTCTTATTGTTTTCAGTTTGGGGAAGAGTCTCATACATTTTGCAATCTGAGAATTGCTTCTTAGATTTGTATGTGTTACCTAGATTTGTTGTTTGAGTTATATGTGGCTTTGCTGTGGGAGTGCTCAAAGTCTATTGGTGTTTCAAGATAGATCAGTAAGTTTGTGTCCTCTGAAGAGAGGTGGTGACTCTATGCTAAAGAACCTAAGTTGTGCAGTTTGGTTGGGACTGCATTTAGTTGAGAAGATGGCAGTAGCATTCAGGAGGTGTTCTAGATATTTCTCCTTTTTCTAAGTGTGTAATGGTTTCAAAGGAGTTTTCAAATTAAGTTTCAAGAATTTCAATGGTAAATGGTTTTACTCCTTTGAAAAGATTTGTTAAGTCATAGGTATTAAAGGAAATTTTTGCTTAAGAGGTTACCCAGCTGTGAATTTTGTTGGTATACCTGGTTACCCAAACTCCATTCCCCTAAATGTTATAAAAGTCTTACCGAAGTTCAGTGGGGAAAACTTTGAGTCTACCTATCAACATGCTAGAAATTTTTTAGATCTGATGTGTGACTATGGTGTTGAGCATGTAGATTTGATAATGAGATTATTCATTCGGTCACTAATAGGAGATGCAAGAGAATGGCTCTCATGTTTGCCGGATAATGACATCTCTTCATGGATTGATTTATTTGCAAGTTTCTTAGTCTGATTTGCTAAAAGGGTGAATGAATTTGACATGCTTAAGGCCCTTGTGGATATACAAATGGAGGAAGATGAATTGGTTCCTAGTTTCAATGCCAGATTTATCAAGACATGGGAAAATATCCCTGGGAAGTGCAGGCCAAGTGATGATATCTGTTTGATCATCTACTTGAATGCTTTTGATAAGAATTTGAATTTTGAATTAAGGGATAAGGAACCACTAACTTTGTATCAGGATTTTCAATTTGCAATGGATATTGAATCTAATTGGAGATATCATGTTGTAAGAAGACCACATGTTGCTGCTGATTTTCATTCTCAGAATGTGGTAGATAATAGGAAAAGGGATGCACTGAAAGGTTTAGAGCCATATCGGCATATTTTTTGTCCCTGTTAGTGATGTGCCTCAGTTTTCTAAACAAGATGTGATCCATGATCATGTAGAGGAAAGTAACTTACAACCATATCTTGCATCACTTGAAGAAGAAGATTGCATTGTAACTGAAGCTTGTGTGGATGATGAACTTATTGCTGATAAATATCCTGCTGAAACTCAATATGATGAACGATTGTATGCATGGCGCTTGCAGAAAATTAAAGAACTGGAGTTAGCTCTTGTCATTAATGGTAAGAAACTTGAAGAACTAGAGATGTGTAGAGCCATGGACAGAGAGCTTGCTCAGCCCAATGAGTGTGTACCTTTAGATTATGACAATGAACTGGATAGCTATCTATCAAAAGAGTGTTATGCTAAAAGTGTATCAGATGAAGGTATGATTAGTAATGTTTGTAATCAATCTTTTGCTGATGATGAATGTTCATCTGATGAAGTGGGTAGTTCTGGTTTGAATGATGATAGTCAGGTAGCATTTTTGCATAAATTAAATAAAGATAGGTGGTATCAATGTGAGTATGATTCTTTTGATACCGATCATGAGTCTACAAGTGTGATGAATTTGAACCAGCAAGGGTTTGTTGATAAACATCACTCAAGTTGTGAATTTGAAGGTAAGTTTCTTTTTGAAGATAAGAACATGTATGGAGATGTTAGTATGATCCCACTTTCAGATTTATATGTGCCAGTGATTGAAGGTTTTTCAGTGGAGACCTATGGAGATATGGAAGAAGAAATCAATATTTTGATTCAGCTGGGTAAGGAAGAACTAGATTGTAAAGTGAATGTAAATACTACTTATCCGGTTGATTCAAATGCCAGGTTTGCATTGGAAAGTGAAGAGGAAAGAGGAAGTGATTTTCCTCTTGAAATGTGTTCTTTAGATTTGGAAACAGTGAAGAGTTATGATGTTTTGAAAATGCAC
The DNA here is from genome assembly GCA_027943335.1 of Chamaecyparis obtusa. Taxonomy (NCBI): domain Eukaryota; kingdom Viridiplantae; phylum Streptophyta; class Pinopsida; order Cupressales; family Cupressaceae; genus Chamaecyparis; species Chamaecyparis obtusa. Next base: position 88,191 of record BSBK01004434.1, read on the forward strand.
TACACTGTGTATCCAGAGCTTTTTCAACCGAAATATGTGTATTTCCAACAGGATCTGGCTAGTGATGAAAAGGATGTTTGTGATAGTTTGCTAGTTTCTGATGACCTTGAAGACATGCCTTGTTATGAAAGTGTTTCTTTTCATAGTTGCTGCAGTAAGTATTTGTAGGGTGCTGATTATGTTTCTAAGTTTGATGAATGTGAGTATGAGGATTTTAGTTTTGAATTGAGTTCAAGTGCTGAACATGGTGATAAATATGATGTTAATTCTTAGCTGGTAAGTGTACTCACGTTTCATGATGATCAACCTTACATTAGCTTGCAAGATGTAATGGGAAGAGGTTACAAAGTTTTTCTATGAGCTAACTTTACTCTTGATTCTGAGGGGTGTATGTGTGAGGCAGTCTGGTATGATAAGATAGATTTTGATGCTCATGCACTGGGCAAAGATGAATACACTTATTACATTCTTGTGGATTTTCCTGTCAAGAGTTTTCATGAGTTTGACCATGTACATGAAAGAAAAAATTCTAGGGTCATCTCTATGCAGAGGGATGAGGACCAAGTGTTTGATAGAGGTAAATAATTGCTGTGGTTTAGCAGTTTTAGTTGTGTAAATGTTTGTATAGTTGCTTTGCTTCTACAGTAGTGTTAGTTGGAATAAAGAGCCACCTTTCGAGAGCCTTGGATTTTTGAGTTTTGAAAACTTTGGAGTGAAAAGGATTGTGTTTTTGTGGATTGGTCTGCTTCTTCCTAGAGATCTGGATCCTTGCTATGCCTGCAAGAGGTATACATCCCCAACTAGAGCCACTGTTAGATCATTTTTCTATCATGGAAAAATCCTTTGAAAATGGCCTCCTCCCTGCAAATGTTTCTCGGTTTGTGCCCTGCCCTGTGTTCCTTGTGTTGTCGCCTTGCTTTGGTCCATACTGCATCTCCTAAATCATAAAACCCAGAAAATTAGTTGAGTTTCATGCTTTGTAGGAAATATTTTCAAAATTTACCACAGTGTTTTCAAAAGTCCATGATGTTTTCGGTCTATGTGTTTTTGGCCTTCATTATTTTCGACCCTGTGCTTCCTGCTTTTGTGTGCTTATCCTTTTGCGTCAAAAACTCTATGTGTTTTCGGTCTGTCTCTGTGTCAAAAACTTTGTGTGTTTTTGACCTCGGTCTTAACTGTGTAGGTGCGATGGATGGTGGGCCCCAGTCTTTGTAGGGTGTTAGTCACACTTTCTCCAAGTCTCCAGCTGGTTACATTTTTTATTTAGTGATCTAGCAACTGCGTTGTCGCGAGATCTCTTCATGCTTGGCGGTTGGTGCCTAACCTTCAGTGACCTGGCGGGTGTTCTATTTCTCTTTAGTCACATGATCTCCAAATATCTGGCGGTTATCTGCTAACATCTAGTGACTTGTGAATGGTTAGTCGCGTAGTCACTGAGTGCTTGGTAGTTTGTCTCTTTTTATGCTTCCAGCGTGGTTAAAGTTTAGATAGGATCGATGGTTGCCACAAGTTTGCATGGTGAAGATGCATGAGGTTTATTTCTTGTGCTTTTGTGACAACCATCTGATCCTCTGAAAGGGTAAGTCTTCTTTGGCAGTGGTCCCAAAGGTGATGATGTGGCAGCTTGTGATTGGCTATCGCATGGTCGCATAGCCTAGTTTTTGGCTATGTGATCATGTGACCGCTTCCCACGTGTCCATGGTGGTATGCATTTTGTGCGGTGGGTCCTGTTTGCTAGGTAGTTCTTATGTGCCATGGTGATCTGAGTTGGCTGGCTTTCATTTGTCCACGAGGTGATGACTTGGTTTATGTTAGGGGGGCCCGCGTTGAAAGATTCTAATGTAACGGTCGGCATATGATCTCAAGGAATATTCCAAGCCTTTGAGATCATGTGCCATCCATCAGATTTTATTCCATTTTACCGGGCTGCTTGTTGTTAGTGGGACCGTTTGCTAGGTGGTGCTTAGTTGCTGTGTTCCTATTGCTCGATGTGGATGTGCTCAGAGGTGGGGCCATTGTCAGAGGGGTCTGTGATAATGATAGATCTAATGGTCGGTGTAAGTTCTCATGCAATTTGTCAGAGCCATGAGATCTTATGCCAGCCATTCATTTCAAAGACTTATGATATGTGGGGTCTGTATTTGCGGTGACCGAGTGAATGGTGGTGTGACACATCACAGGTGGGCCCAGGTCTAAGGCCTGGTGGTTGTTAGCAGGGTCGAGACATGTTGTTAATAGGTTGTCGCATGTTCGCATAACCCATTTTCAGGTTATGCGATCATGCGACTAACCGCCAGGTGTCGTGGTTGCGGAGTTAGGATGGGTCCAGTGTGTGGGTTTTGTCAGCGTGCCTGGCTTTGATTGGTCAGTGACTGGTGGTGGGGCCAATGATTTTTGTGGGTGGTTTGTGGTTGGTATTGCATAGTTAAGAAGCTGTTGTCGAATGATTGCAAGGGCTATCTTTCGGCCATGCGATCATGCGACCAAGCAAAATTTTGAGACCGATTTTCTATGGCGGTGAGGTTTATGACTGTGCGGTTGCGTGACTAAAGATTGTTTTACGGTTGCCGAGCCCGTGAAGGGAGATTGATCGGGCGGCAGGGATATAAAGTTGGTAAAGGTTTAAATGATGACCATCGATGTACTGGGTGCCAAAGATGTAGCTGTTTGATTTGGAATTCAAATTTTCTGAGGGTTTCCAGCAATCAGAAAGGACTAGTTTTCAATGTCTTAGTGGCCTAATTGGATTTGTTTGGTGTTGCGATGTGGTCCAGGGTCTATGTAGTTGATTGTAGAAGTTGATTTGGTACCTGGTGAAGGACAGTCTTGGCTGGAGGTGTATTTTCAATGAATTTTGTGACTGTTTAAGTAGGTTGGGTGGTTGAAACCCTAGCCCTAGCTATCTGTAGCAAGGTAGCTAGGGGTATATCTAGTTAAATTTTTGACTTAGAAAGGGTTCTGAATTTTTTCAATTCTAGTGAAAGTTTCTATTTTGTAGATTTTCCCCTTCTCTCTGCATATAGGGTGTTTTGTTTCCATTGTTGGTTCAGATAATACAATGCATACAATAGCATATTTATCTTATGTATGAGGACTCAATTTGTTCTTACTATCACTAAGCTATCTCCATTTGAATTTTGAATCATTAATCATACATCAAGGGTGTTTGATTTGTCTGTTTGCATTGCCTAAGTGTTTGCAAGTGGAGTTGTCTTTGCAGGGATAACTAGTTTAAAGTTAGTGTTCATGTATGTATCAGCTGAGATGTCAAGGATATTTTAGGCTTGTCTTCTAGTGGATGCTGGTTAATGTGTTATCTGTTCATAGGTCTCTTCTAAGGGGAGGGTCAAAATCCTTTGATGGATAATAACATATTTGAATGCATAGGTGGGTACTAAGTTGAGGTTTGGTCATGGTGTGTGATTGATGTCAGACATCAACACATTGAGCATATTGTATTCTTGTTTCATAACTGTCTCTTGCAGTAGGGTATTTAACTCTGTGGCCCATTGGATAAGGCACCGGTCTATTAGAGACTTAGGGCATCTTAGGGGACCTTTCAAACTCATCTTTAAAATCATTTCCTTTTAGTTCCACCCTTTCCCTTTCTTGTTGTTAGGATAGATCTCTGGTTTTCATACTCACTCCATGCAAGTAGGGCTATTGCATGAGATATTGGCTTCATTGAGGTATAGGATACCTAGAAGAGTTTGAAAATAATTCCGCAATTAGTTACCTATAGGCCTGTAGTGTACGTGACACAAGTTGTATGAGTGGTCAGATGAGGTATACCTGCCTGAGTGATGTGCCCTCAAAGTGTAGAAGGATCTCTCTTTGATCCTTATCAGTTGGCCCTTTTTCCTGTCAGATTTGCAGTGTTGAGTGAATGTGACACTAGCCCTGTCAATCCTGAAGCCAAGCTGAACTTTGGGGAAAAAGAACACCAACAGGTAGAGTGCCTTTCATTTTGTAACTTTATACCCTTAATCAGGTTATCTATATTTTTTATGAGATATTTGTGCATACCATGCCCACTGTCATTTTTCCCTTAACTAGGTTTCCACACAAAAATCATGGTGTCGTGAGTTTGTATATTTTTTCTTTATTCTATTCTTCTTTAATTTTGATTATAATTTTCTTATGGTTATGAAATATATTATTTAATGAAAGAAAGAATGGAACACTAATTCACCTGCCCCCCCCCCCCCCCCCCCCCCCCACTCAGTGTTCCTCAATACCAGTAATTAGTATTAGAGCCTAGAGCCACATAAGAAGTCAAAAAACTCAAGGAAGGTCTTGATAGGTGAATTAGCAATTTCTAGCAGTGTTTAGAAGAAGATCCTGGTTGCACTTGAAGATGTTGACAAAGAAAATGTTGAGAACTTTGAACTAAAATAAAAACTCAAAGAGGCCAAAAATTTTATAGAAAGTATGAAGGAATAATTTAAAAAATATAGAGATAAGAGGTAAGAGCTTATTGATAAGTTATATAGTTGAAAAATGGTACTAACAATTTGAAAAACCTAAAAGATAAATTAGAATATGAACAACTTGTTAAAGATACAGACAATTTGGAGCATGAAATGGAAGCCATGGTGATGACGATGACTAAGGAAGTTGAAACAAGAAAAAATATTGTGAAATCCTTGAAAGACAAATTTGAGGAATTCCATAAATTTAATTGTGAGATTGGAGAATGACATATTGATCTTGAGGAGTCTAGATGCAATGAACAACATCCGAGTCAACAAAATTGTAAGGAGACAAGCATGGTTTAGGATTTGAGAATGGAGAAAGTTTTGGATCAAAATGACAAACAAATTCATCATAAAATCATACAAAGAAACCAGACGAGAACCAAATTTCAATGGAAAATGATTTACTTGCAACAAAGTTTATCAAATCAAATGCTATATCCTTTTATGGTTATTGTTACACTTCTAGCAGCTATAGACACAAATTAAGTGAGAGGAAAAAAAAAAGACAAGGAAAGGAAATGTTACCTATTACAAATGCAATAACTTTGGACACTTGGAAAAGAAGTGCAAACTAAATTAGACAAATGCAGGTATGGAAATCCAAAAGTAATGTGTTTTAATTATAATTTTTTTTGAAACAATGCTAATAATTATAGATATAATATAATTAGAGGTTGAATAGAAAGAAATAATGTTAGGGATGATAAGGCGAAGAAAATTGTTGATGTTGAAGAGGTTAAGAAGAAAATAAAGAAGATATGGATAAGAAAAGAGAAAATTGATTCTATAGGATAGATCACACTAGTTTTAGGTGTGGAAAGTTCTTGTTCTAACTAATTATGTCTTTGACCTAAAGGTAAGATCTTAATGAAAAATCTTACCTAACCCCTATTTCAAAAGGATCGAAGGAAGTGATCATATAAAACATTTGGGGAATTGCATCTCTATCTTATTGATATATTACTTGGTAAATTTCATCACGATTTTGGGATCAAAAAATCAAATTTCTTTGTTCGTCTTGACTAGTTTTCTAAGCTAGGGTTTGATCAAATTTATTGAAAACTGATTTCTAGAGTGTACAAAGAAATAAAAAGGGTTTCTGAGATGTCATTTTGTACCTTTATATCTTGTGATTGAGCTTTCAGAGAGATTGAAGGAGATTTGAGATAGAGTCCTAAATTACTTTAAAAATTTGATGTTGCCAACCGTATTGATGATGCAAATGTATTTATCATTTTGAAGCATGTTGAATTATTTCTAAGATCATGGATACTATTACTATAGTAGATGTTAAGGAAAGACCCCATCCTATTTTCAAGAAACAACCCTACAAATCAATGGAGTTTGATCCCAAGGGTGTATTTTCAATGGTTCCATAAAATGTTCTTCATGTCAAGGATATTAGGGAATACATTCAATATCATTTTGAAGAGTTGGGAGATACTACAATTCATGAGGCATACAAATCTTTGTGAGAACAAGGAAAATTAAAGGCACAATTTAAATCAATAGAAACTATGAAAATTTCATAAGTTGTAGAATTTATCACTTTTGATGAATCGAAGTGGGCATAGATTATTTTGAGTAGGATTCATGACTAGTTTAACTGGCTAGATAAACCTTATAAGATTACCAAGGAATTTTTGTAGGCTATTGCTAGACTATGTGCTAATGGAGAAACATCATCACTAAAATCTACATGAAAAAACCTAGTAATAGACCTAACTAGATCAAAGTGGAATAAAAGAGAAATGACAATTGATAATGTTAGAAAATGAGATGTAAAATTTTTATCTATGGTGTTAGGCTACAAGGTCTACCATTATAGTAGAGAAAACTCTATTTCCAACACTGTTATCTACACAACCTACCAAATGGTGAAATAAGGAACTAAGTTTGATATGTGTGTGTTACAAGTAGTGGTTTTTATTGGAGCAAAAGATTGACCTGTTAATGCCTGATACAACCATTAGACTAATAGAAGACAAATGAGATAGTTAAGACATGTCATGAATCCTGAGGGGAGCATTGACTATTTTGCCAACAATCTCCTCCTCACCGTTACCTGAGGGGATTTGAACCTATGACCAAGCTTTGATACCACTTGTTATAATTAGTGGTTGTCATTACACCAAAAGATTGACCTATTAATACCAGATACAACCATTAGAATTATATAAGACATATGAGATACTTAAACCATGTCATGAATCCCAAGGGGGGCGCTGACCATTTTTCCAATAGTGTGAAGCTTTAAGAGCACATCTTATGAAGAATCTTAAGAAGATCAAGAAGGACAAGAAGAATATTTTTCAAGTATGGTTCACTGATAATATACATCTTTTTCTACTTAATGAATGACTTTCTAGGGTTGGGTGCTATAAAATGGAGGAAGGACATACCTATAAAAAGGAAGATCACTAACTACTCTCTTAGGCTTGATCATACATGAAGAAGAAAACAAATTTGGGATATTTCAAGACATTTTAGGAACAAATAAAGTTGAGATTGAGGATTCAAAAATAGTTAGTTGAGAAGTATTAAGATAACATTTTATTTATGGTGAAGAGTGATGATTATGAGATGGGAAAAGTAGAACTAAGAACTTCTTGGATCATGTTGATGGGTTATGAAGTTGATCCTATAATTATGGAATGCTATGTGAAAGATCTCTTGGAAAAACCTATTGATCCTAATGAGAAGAGGTTCAAGACATACAAAGAGAAGAGTCTTGAAGTGCATATTCTAGTAAACAAACTAGCCATGAAGAGAAAAGTTAGAAGATAAGTTGAATTAGAAGTATAAAGTTTTGGTATAACCAAGGTGTATCTATAGTAGAAGAAAGGACTAAGTAAAAACTAGAGAAGAAGACCACAAAAGAAGAAAAACTTGTTGATGTTGAACATGAAAGTGATGGATCCCTTCCCTATATTCCATTCAAGAGAAGATTCACTAGAAGTTCAGTGAATCTATCAAAGGAAGAGATTTCGAAGGAGAAAGTGACAAAAAAATCATCCACACCTAAAGTCACTCAACCAAAGGTAGAAAGACCCAAGAAAGTTTTTGAATAAAATCAAAACCAAGCCAAGTATAGTAGGAAGAGAGAAAATGAATAAAATAAAGATTAATCTACTAAGTAAAATGATCCAAATAAGAAATTAAGGTCTAAAGGGGCTAAAAAAGATAAAGTTATGATAAAAAAAAAGTGCTTGAGGAAATTTCCATTGCTAAGCCACATTTTTATAAAGTTTTAAATGAATTATTTAACTATGGCATCTTGGTCAGAGTAGAGAAAAATTATCATAAGTGATGTAGGGGGATTCTTGGGTACTTAGTGAATTTGTGTTTGGCCGATGTTACTCGGTTGTAGCTTTGGCTGATAGTCTCGGTCATTAAAGGAAGCTCGGTCACTGAAGAGAACTTGGTAATCTTTGGCACTCAGTGAAAGTGTTACTCAGTGATGCCTATGGTACTCAGTCGATACTAGTGCTAGGTGATGCTTTGCATGCTTGGTTATTTCACTGGTCCTCGGTTGTTTTGATTTACCGACTAGAGTTCTATGTGATTTGTTGGGCCAACTTGGTGCATTTATTGTTGGTAGCTGTTGTTACAGGTCAACATGTTGTATTTAATGTTTGTAAGGCTATTTGAGAGCTGACCTATATATTGCATTTAATATTTGTTAGGAGGAGTTATTGATTTCATCTCGTAGACATGTGGCTGATGATTAGTATTTATAGGATGTTTGGGGTAGTTGTTTAGAGGGTGGATCTGGATGATTTGATAGGAGATTCTGATAGTAGATTTGAGAGGTGAAGTTGTGGAAAAGATCTTGGGAGATCTTGTAGATAAGATTGATTTCTGATAGTTCATTTGTAGTAGAGCTGGTAGTTGAGACTTGGAAACAAGGAGATTGCTTGGAGGCTTGCAAGCTCAAGTTTAGATCTACCTTAGCGTTTTCATTAGTTGTTGATAGTTTTTTAGAGCTGAACTAGCTAGAGTTGTATTGGATCTTATTGATCTTGTAGAATTACTTCTGATTGTAATTGGCCCTAACCTAGAAGGCCTTACAGCTGGGCATGTTAATGAAAATTTGAGTTGAAAATATTTGTGGTGTTGAGTTATCTGCTTTGTTGTTCTGAAGCTACAAGGTTGGATTGTCCTTAATTGGATCCTCCCTACCCTGGTTTGCATCAGGTGGTATCAGAGCGAAGGTTGACCTAGCAAGGCTGATCTTGAAAAGTTGATCTTGTTGGAGTGAAGAGATTGTATGATTTGAGTTGCAAATCCATAGCACTAAACTTGTGGATCTTGCCCTAGTTGTTTGTACAAGGTGGTAGGTTGAGATATGACTTGCATACAACTTGCAGATTTCCACAAGGTGGTTGGTGTCAGGTTTATTGCAGAGGGTTTCTCTTATATTTAAGGATGCCTCCAAGAAGATTGGACCCTAGAGTAATTACAGACCCTTATGATACTATAGAATCTAGGATTACACAGAAGGTGAAATTAGATTTCAGATCTAAGATGGAATGGATGAAGAATTACATGGTTGCTGAGATCATGAGAGTTATTACTTGTGTGCCCTAGAATGTTGGTACTGTAGCTAGTTATGAGGAAGTTGTTGAAGCCTTTAAGCCTACTGGATCTAGTGGTGATGATCGGAGGCATAGATCTGGTGAAGAATGAACTACTCGGTTGCCTAGATCTGGAGCTCGGTTAAGTAATAGTTACCAAATGGAAGTTTCTACTTTCTCTAGTACCTTGAAACCTAAGAACTTGATTGATTGGATTAGTGAACTTGAAGATTTATTTGAGCTGGAAGAAATTGAAGATCCTCATCCAGTGAGATTGACATAGACTAAGTTGAAATGACATGCTACTCTTTGGTGGAAATAATTACAAAAAGATAGAGAAGATGAAGGTGAAATGAAGATCAATCAGTGGAGGTTGATGGTGACAAAATTGAAAGGTAAGTTCATACTGGTGGACTATGAGCTTGACTTGTTTAAGAAGTTTTAGAATCTAAAATAGAAGGATTTTTCTATTGAAGATTATACTGAGGATTTCTACAAACTTACTATTCGGTCTGGACACCGAGAGCTTGGTAAGGAAAAGGTAGCTTGTTATGTGAATGGTTTGAGATTCAATATTCAGGATGAGCTTGGTATACTGAAGATTGATTATGTTGAGGATGCTTATCAGTATGCTCTGAAGGTAGAAGATAAGTTGAAGAGGAAACAACATAGTAACTCCTGAGGGAAGGAAAAGATTGATCACTCAGTGAAGGATAAACCAACTGATGCAGAAGATGCATAGAAACCTCTAGAATCGAAGAAGAAGATAGGTAGAGTTATCTTTAAGGGTACTTTCTATAACTATGGAGAGGAAAGACACTATTCTTTTGAGTGCACATAGAAAAATCTTGGTGACTGAAGAGCTTCTGTGGTAAATGAGAATGAACCTGAATATGAGAACTTGCTACTTTAGCGAACATTGCTTGGTACAAAGGAGGAACCTTTTTAGAGTAGTAACTTGTTTAGGACTCTGTGCAAGTCTGGAGGTAAACTCTATGATGTTATTATTGATAGTGGTATTACTGATAACCTTGTTGCTGAGGACATGGTTCATAAACTTGGTTTGAAAAGAATGAAGCATCTTTGTCCTTATAGGATTAGCTAGTTGCAAGATGTTCATGCTCTAGAAGTAAGAGAACAATGCTTTATTGATGTTCAAATTGGCCAGTATAAGGATATTGTGTTATGTGATATTGTGAAGATGAATAGCTATGGTATATTGCTCGGTAGACCTTGGTAATATGATTGCAGGTCTATGTATGACTATGTGAGAAAGGTTTTTACTCTTGAGAAGGATGACATGAAGTTTTCCCTGATGCCTTTGCTAGATACAACACTCGGTAGGAGAAGCCTGAGTATTAGTAGCTGAGTTGAGTTGGTGGATCCTAAAGATATGGTTGATTAGTGTGAAGGATAGACCTATGTGTTTTCAGGGAAAGACTTGATGAGACAGAGAAAGTTGAAGTGAAAAAGTATACAAACTGAAAAGGTGGAGGACTTGTATGTGAACAAGTAGTTCGGGGTTTATGTGCTGAATCCTTGAAGATGTTCTTCTCACATATGAACATCTTTTCAAACTTGGGGTGTTTGATGTAGGGGCATTCTTAGGTACTTGGTGAATCTGCATGGGAGGTGTGTGTTTGGATGGTGTTAATCAGTTGTAGCTTTGGCCAATGGTCTCAGTCATTGAACAAAGTTCAGTCATTGAAGAGAACTTGGTAATCTCTGGCACTGAGTGAAAGTTTTACTCGACGAGGCCTATGGTGCTTGGTCGATACTAGTTCTTGGTGATGCTTGGCATGCTCATTTATTTCATTGGTGCTCGGTTGTTCCAGTTTACTGACTGGAGTTCTGTGTAATTAGTTGGGCCAACTTGGTGCATTTATTGTTGGTAGCTATTGTTATAGGTCGACATGTTGTATTTAATGTTTGTAAGGCTATTTTGAGAGCTGACTTGTATTGCATATAATATTTGTTAGGAGGAGTTAATGATTTCATCCAGGTGACTTGTGGCTAATGATTAGTATTTATAGGGTGTTTGGGGTAGTTGTTTAGAGAGTGGATCTAGATGATCAGATAGGATATTCTGATAGAAAATTTGAGAGGTGAAGTTGTGGAAAAGATCCTGGGAGATCTTGTAGATTAGATTGATTTTTGATAGTTTGTTTGTACCAGAGCTGGTGGTTGAGGCTTGGAAACAAGGAGATTTATTGGAGGCTTGAGAGCTCAAGTTTAGATCTACCTTAGGGTTTTCATCAATTGCTGATAGTTTTCAGAGCTGAACTAGCTAGAGTTGTATTGGATCTTGTTGATCTTGCAGAATTACTTCTGATTGTAATTGGGCCTAACCTAGAAGGCCTTACAGCCAGGCATGTTAATGAAAATTTGAGTTGAAAATATTTGTGGTGTTGAGTTATCCACTATGTTGTTCTGAAGCTGCAAGGCTAGATTGTCCTTTATTGGATCCTCCCTGCCCTGGTCTGCATCAACAAGTACAATTAAGAAGAAAAGAGGAAATCATATGAAGAAATAACAAATTATCTGAACAAGTTCAAGAAAGAACTTGTGGACATAAAAGGGAAGATCCCTAATGATATGTTTTCAGATATTGAGATAAGAATAATCAAATTAGAGGAGAAGAAGAAGATAAGAGAAGGATTATTGAACAAGCTATGTTCAATTATTAAAACCAAATATTATAAGAGAATCCTTGAGGAAGCAAAAATAAAAATAGATTGTCCAAAAAAAGGATAAAAAAGATCATGAGTGGAAAGGTTGATGAAATTTTTGAGGAAACAATATCTAAGATACTCTTTGAGGTTTGGTTTGAAGGTATTATGCCAAAGGCCCAGAAAAATAGATCTCAAGATTCGACAATACATATAGGTTTCTACTCCATAGTTGAAGAACCTGATCTCTTTATGAATGTGATACCTATATTACTCTCTATAGGTTAGTATGATGAAGAATACACACAAATCTTGATGAACTATAAGGCTTCAATGAAAAAGGTTGAGTATAAGGAGGTTATGCGAGAAAAGGAAGAGAATAGTGATGACAGGCCTAGTGATCATGATCAAGGACAAGAAGAGATAGAAATAGTTCATATGGATGATCAAAAGGAAGATGAGGTTAGAGGTGAAAAAAACCCTATGGATGAGGAAATCCTTGAGAAGGAAAAGAAAGTGAAAATTGAGCAGACTTTTGAGAAATCTGAAGAAGATAAAGTTGAGCAATCTGACAAGGAAAGAGACACTGTGAGAAGTAGTACATTCTTTCTCATAAAAGGAGTTCACTGATATGCAGTTGAAAGGACCAATTAAGTTGGATACACTCAGATAAGATCACTAGATAGAACTTGCTTTTATTACTTGCGTCAAAACAAGAGAGCGCATAATGAAATCTAATGAGAAGGTAAATAAACTAATGTCAAGGGTGTTGGTGATCTTTTTCCCTAAAGGTTAGCTTGGCATCAAGATTGATAGGGCTAGTGTCACATTCACTCAACACTCCAAAACTGACAGGAAAAAGGGCCAACTGACAAGGATCAAAGAGAGATCCTTCTACACTTTAAGCTCCACATCACTCAGGTGGGTATACCTCATCTGCAAACACATATTACCTTGTGTCATACTATAGTCCTGCAGGTAACTAACTGTGGAATGATTTTCAAACTCTTCTAGGTATCATGTACCTCAATGAAGCCAATATCTCATGCAATAGCCCAACCTACATGGAGTGAGTATGAAAACCAAAAACCTACACTAACAACTTGAAAGGGAAAGGGTGGGATTGAAAGGAAATGATTTTAAATAGATTGAAAGGACCTCTGAGATATCCTAAGTCCCTGATAGACCAGTGCCTTATCCAATGGGCCACAGAGTCAAATACCCAACTGCAAGAGATAGCTATGAAACAAGAACACAATATGCTCAATGTGTAGATGCCTAACATCAATCACACACCATGACCAAACCTCAACTTAATACCCACCTGTGCATTCAAACATGCTATTATCCATTCAAAGGATTTTAACCCTCCCCTTAGAAGAGAACTATAAATCAGACAATACATTGACCAACATCCACTGGAAGACAAGCATGACCTATCTTTGATATTTTAGCTCATACATGCATAAACACTAACCCTGAACCAATTACCTTTGTGAAGATAACTCCACTTGCAAACACTTAGGCAATACAAGTAGAAAAACCAGACACCCTTGATGTCTGATTAATGAATCCAAAATTCAAATGGAGATAGCTTAGTGACAGTAAGAATACATTGATTCCTCATACATAAGACAAATCTGTTGCAGCATGCATTATATTCCCTAAAGCAACAATGGAAATAGAACACCCTATATGTAGAGAGAAGGGGAAACCTATAGAGAAAAAAATTCACTAGAACTGACAAAATTCAGAACCCAGACATAGTAAAAAATTTCACCATTTATACCACTAGTTACCTTGAAATCCTAAACTAGTAGGATGCAACAAGCTATGGGTAACCAGGGTTAAGTCCTCAACCCCCCAACCAATCAAGATTTCAAAGTCACCTACAAATAGCCTCGAACAACAAAGAATGTCCATCACTACATGGAAAAACACCCCAACAAACACACACGGCATCCTAGACCACACTGCAAACCAGTCACTTCTCACCAAATAGGGTCTTGTCTGCATTCAATTCCATAAAAAATGGTATCCCCTGTTGTTGGAAATTCACAGACATTCAAATTTGAAATAGAAATGGCCACAAGAACTTTGTGGGCTCTATGTTCTCTAGCTTTTTGCCCCAGTCATGCAATCACGTAGTCATAACTCACCACTACAGGAAATGGGCTCAAAATTTGCATGGTCGCATGATCGTAAGACACCAAACTAACCCTTGCGATCATGCAACCATGGTCTCCAAGCCACAGTTAATCATCTCTGCAAAGCCCTTGGCCACTTCACTATCACAACCCTGTAACCGCGACAAACAGATAGTTTGTCGCATGATCACATAGCCCAGGGATGGGCTATGCGAACATGCGACAACCCATAGATCTCAATCCTACCGCAATCGCCACTGCATTCGAAAAATGTCCTACCAGACTTAGTGAATTGGTGACAAAGGACCTTCACCAATTCGCTAAAAAATTTTGTGCCCTGACTAAACACTTAGTGACTTCTCGACTGCCACTCGTGCAATCGCTAGACAAACTAGCGAATCCTCCTATCTTCTAGTGAATGCGCGATAAGACCATAATTTTATCGGCACTGCCAACTCTTTTTGTCCAGACTGCCAAAACCAAGACCCCACTTGGGCCCACCCGATGCCATGTGTCATGCCACTACATGCTGCAACTGTTGAATACCTAAGCCTGGGCCCACAGTCAAACCACAACAACCCACCAGCACGGACCAACAAGAAACTACCACGCATCCACGTGCCAACAAGAGCCACACTCGCAATCACCATGGACACGTGGCACCCTATCTCATGATCACATAGCCCAGAAGTGGGCTATGCAAACATGTGACAGCTTGCTACATTAACCACCACCGGTTAACACCACCGCAAGAAAATTGCCACCGCCACCACCTCGGAAACCACCACTGCACAACTCTACAATTGTGAACAAGGACACGTCTTGGCCGGTTGCATGATCGCATAGCTGAGAGAAAGGCTATGTGATCATGTGATGGCCAACCCAAAGCTGCCACATCACCACCTCTGGGACACAAAACTGCAACCAGACCAACCTACCGATGGGCTACAAGGACACATGGCAAGCAGTCGCATGATTGCATAGCCAAAAGCTGGGCTATGTAATTGTGCGATAGCCAATCACAAGCTACCACATGTCCACCTCCTCTATATCTTTCGGGCCCACCACTGAAATGTCATCACACCGCCAAACAGCAACAAAAGACAATGGGCCCCACACAGACAAATGGCAAGTGGTCGCATGATCGCATGTCAGAAAAATTTGACATCAGCCATGCGGCAACCTATAAGATCATGCCATCTATCTCCCCTCTGACATCGGGCCCACCAAACAGAAGCAATGCTGGAACATACAAAATTGACGGTAGGCGCATGATCGCATGGGTAAGGAATATTTCATGCGATCACATGCCGACCGTTGATCTCCTCCCACTGGCCCCACATCGTCGCACTTGCATGGTTAAGAAAGAGAACAAGGAGAGCTGACAGAAAAAAGCACAGGCAAGGTTGAAAACACACAGTGTTTTCGGTGAAAGATTGAAAACACACAAAGTTTTCAACATGACACAAAGGCAAACAAAGAAGTCAAAAACAACACAGACTTTTACGCATGCCAAAGAAGGTCGAAAACAACATGGATTTTCAAAAATACAGTATGTTTTTGACACTATGGTAGAAATTTAAAATGCTTCCCATGGACCTTAGAATTTGTAAATCTTTCTAGGTTTAGCGAATTAGGGAATACAGATTTGACCAGAATTTGGTGACAACATAAGGAACACAGGGGATGACACTTGACAAACACATTTGCAAGGCAATAGGCCAATTTCACAAGATTTTTTGCATGACATAAAATTGGCCTAATAGTGGCTCTAGTTGGGGATGATGGGTAACTTGTGCCCATGCAAGAATTTAGAATCACTGGGAGAGTAGACCACCAACTGGGAAAAATAGGGAACCTCAAAAAATGTAGGGAACTGAACAAGGAAAGGAAACACACAGCAAAAAAGGGAAAGACTATTTACAGGGATTTAAATTACTTACAAAAGGCTCAAGGCCCCAAAACAATGATCAATACTTGCCTCTATCAAACAAGAAATTTTCATCTCCACAAATCAGAGACAAACTGAAAACTATGCTTCCATTTGATAGAACATGATTATATCCACCCTTCCACAATTTGAAGCAAAATTTTTTAGCACATACTTCCTGAGGGCTGGAAAAGAAAGCATTCCAATTCTGAAAATGCTATGGCACATGCATGTTGCAGTCAAAAAGGGAAATGTTGAAAGAGCTGGAAGATGAACCTCCCTCAATCCTGTCAACAAACCCAGGAATTCTAATGTCCACATGGAAAGAAAAAAACTCCAGCTCTATCAAATTGTAATTGTAATCGCTACTGGATCCATTCATACCAGAAATGTGCACCTCCAAGGAGAATATATACTGATCTTCATGCAAACAGTGAGGGAACTCATCACATGGGACATCATCATTAAACATAGGAGCACTCTGCATCATGTCAGCATCTGACAAAACCAAAAATTATTGATAAGTGGGAAGAGAAACATCAACCTGTCCATGAGATGGTGAGGCATGAGTAACTGAGAGACCATCCTTCCATGGCTTAGCAATAGATTCAGAATTAGAAGAGGATTCAGAATCTACATAACTCTTCCAATCAGTACTCAAAACAATATCAGGGACCATTGAGTCACTTGAAGGTGAACAAACACTGATGATTTCACCATTTGATATATCATACTATACCTAGTTTCCATCCAGTAGTGTTGGGGTAGAAAAAGAATCAGAGGCACACATGTCATAGTCAAATCCTACTGACTCATGCCCCATATCAAAGTCAATTTGTGCCGGATGCAAGGACTCAAAGCCATGCCCCCTGAATATCTGAGATACTCAGAAGACAACAAATCTAAAATTTGTTCACTTTGAAGTGAACAGCTGTCCTCAAGAACATCATCCTCTACCATACAATCATCAAAAATATTTTCATCTATCCTCTCCTCTTCCTCATCTGATTGATTGCATAAACTTTCTCCCCCATACTGAGAAAAGACATCACTTTCATGACTACAAGAAAGAGTGTCAACATCTGACACATCTCCTTCATAAATTTCATCACTCTCAATATCAACACCACAAAGGAAAGCCCCAAGTGCATCCTCAAGTTCAAGACCACCATCACCAAGTACCCAATCCCTGACACATACATAATGCTCTTCCCACAAGGCATCTGACCAACTGGTTGACTTAGGAAAATAAAGTTTCAAGAATAAACCAATGAAATCAGATTCAGGAAACTCAACATCCTCAGGAAGCTCATCATATACTTCACAAAATCTATCATAGACCAAGGATATGGATAAATCCTTTCTACTTCCCACTTTTAATCTTACTAATCTCATGCAATCCCTAAAAATGCCCCCCTCAAGGAAAGCCAGCTCCTCCTCAAGCTTACCCATTACAACTTACTGCAATACTTCCACATAATTTTTCCAAACTACAATAAAAAACTCAAAGTATGCTAACCTCTGCTTACATCTTATCCTTCTTTTAGTGCTTGACCACTTTATAAGGAACATTTAAAACTTGAGAAATACCTGGAAAGATCTTGCAACAAAAGACCTTTGGCTGGAAGGCAGGGCTGATCCAGAGCTCACCAGGGAACTCCATCAGATTTATTTGTCATGCAGAGCTACCACCTCCTTGAGAGGAAAATGTGTTCATTATTTCTTCTTCCAACCAGAACAAAGCTACACTAGGTATAGACACTATTTATCAGGGAGAACACTGATCAAACAGAGACAAATCAGAGCCGCCACTCACAACTAGGTGAGAAAATTTTGCAAATGCTTGTTTTTATATCTGACTCATTTCTAGACTCTCCCTAGTAGAGTCGCCATCTTGTTGGTGATCTTTTTCCCCAAAGGTCAGCTTGGCATCAAGATTGATAGGGCTAGTGTCACATTCACTCAACACTCCAAAATTGACAGGAAAAAGGGCCAACTGACAAGGATCAAAGAGAGATCCTTCTACACTTTGAGCTCCACACCACTTAGGTGGGTATACCTCATCTGCACACACATATTACCTTGTGTCATACTATAGGCCTGCAGGTAACTGACTGTGGAATGATTTTCAAACTCTTCTAGGTATCATGTACCTCAATGAAGCCAATATCTCATGCAATAGCCCAACCTGCATGGAGTGAGTATGAAAACCAGAAACTTACACTAACAACTTGAAAGGGAAAGGGTGGGACAGAAAGGAAATAATTTTAAATGGATTGAAAGGACCTCTGAGATATCCTAAGTCCCTGATAGACCAATGCCTTATCCAATGGGCCACAGAGTCAAATACCCAACTGCAAGAGATAGCTATGAAACAAGAACACAATATGCTCAATGTGTTGATGTCTGATATCAATCACACACCATGACCAAACCTCAACTTAACACCCAGCTGTGCATTCAAACATGCTATTATCCATTCAAAGGATTTTAACCCTCCCCTTAAAAGAGACCTATAAATCAGACAATACATTGACCAGCATCCACTGGAAGACAAGCATGACCTATCTTTGATATTTCAGCTCATACATGCATAAACACTAACCCTAAACTAGTTACCTCTGTGAAGATAACTCCACTTGCAAACACTTAGGAAATACAAGCAAAAAAACTAGACACCCTTGATGTGTGATTAATGAATCTAGAATTCAAATGGAGATAGCTTAGTGACAGTAAGAATACATTGAGTCCTCATACATAAGACAAATCTACTGCAGCATGCATTATATTCCCTAAAACAACAATGGAAATAGAACACCCTATATGCAGAGAGAAGGGGAAACCTACAGAGCATTGGAACTGACAAAATTAGAACCAAGACATAGTAAAAAATTCCACCATTTATACCACTGGTTACCTTGAAATCCTAAACCAGTAGGATGCAATAAGCTATGGGTAACTTGGGTTAAGTCCTCAACCCCCCAACCAATCAAGATTTCAAAGTCACCTACAAAAAGTCTCGAACAACAAAGAATGTCCATCACTGCATGACAAAACACCCCCCCAAACACTCATGGCATCCTGGACCACACTGCAAACTAGTCACTTCTCACCAAATAGGGTCTTGTCTGCATTCAATTCCATAAAAAATGGTACCCCCTATCACTGCAAATTCATAGAGATTCAAATTTGAAATAGCAACGGCCACAAGCACTTCACAGGCTCTACGTTCTCTATCCTTTTGCCCCAGTCATGCAACCACATAGTCATAACTCACTGCTATAGGAAACGGGCTCAAAATTTTCATGGTTGCATGATCGCATACCCAGGGACGGGCTATGCGAACATGTGACAACCCATAGATCTCAATCCTGCCACAACGACCACCGCATCTGAAAAATGTCCTACCAGACTTAGCGAATTGGTGACAAAGGACCTTCACCAATTCGCTAAAAAATTTTGTGCCCTCGCTAAACACTTAGTGACTTCCTGACTGCCGCTTGCACAATCGCTAGACAAACTAGCGAATCCTCCTATCTTCTGGTGAATGCACGTCAAGACCATAATTTTATCGGCACCACCAACTCTTTTTGTCCAGACTGCCAAAACCAAGACCCCACCTGGGCCCACCCGATGCCACATGTCACGCCACTACATGCTGTAACCACTGAATAACCAAGCCTGGGCCCATGTTCAAACCACAACAACCCGCTAGCACGGACCAACCAAAAACCACCACGTGTCCACCTACCAATAGGAGCTACTACCGCAACCGCCACAGATACGTGGCACCCTTTCGCATGATCGCATAGCCCAGAAGTGGGCTATGCAAACATGCGACAGCCTACTGCATTAACTACCACTTGTTAACACCACTACAAAAAAATTCCCACTCTTACCGCCTCGAAAATAGCCACCGCACAACTCCGCAACCGTGAACAAGGACATGTGTCAGCCGGTCTCATGATCGCATAGTCAAGAGAAAGGCTATGCAATCATGTGATGGCCAACCCAAAGTCACCATGTCACCACCTCCGCGACATGGAACTGCAACCAGACTAACTTGCCAACGGGCTACGAGGACACATGGCAAGCGGTCACATGATTGCATAGCCAAAAGATGGGCTATGCAATCATGTGACAACCAATCATAAGCTACCACATGTCTGCCTCCTCTGTATCTCTCGGGCCCACCACACAAACATCATCACACCACCAAATAGCAACAAAAGGCAACGGGTGCCATGCAGACAAATGGTAAGTAGTCACATGATCACATGTCAAAAAAATTTGACATGCGGCCATGCGATAGCCTATAAGATCGTGCCATCTATCCCCCCTCTGACACCAAGCTCACCAAATAGAAGTAATGCTGGAACATACAAAATTGACGGTAGGTGCATGATCGCATGGGTAAGGAATATTCTATTCAATCACACGCTGACCGTTGATATCCTCCCACTGGCCCCACATCATCGCACTTACACGGTTAAGAAAGAGAACAAGGAGAGCCGGTAGAAAAGAGCACAGGCAAGGTCGAAAACACACGGTGTTTTTGGTGAAAGATCGAAAACACACAAAGTTTTCAACATGACACAAAGGCAAACAAAGAAGCTGAAAACAACACGGGCTTTTACGCAGGCCAAAAAAAGTCAAAAATAAAGTGGATTTTCAAAAACATAGTATGTTTTTGACACTGTGGTAGAAATTTAAAATGCTTCTCGTGGACCTTAGAATTTGCAAATCTTTCTAGGTTTAGTGAATTAGGGAATGCAGATTTGACTAGAATTTGGTGACAACATAAGGAACACAGGGGATGACACTTGACAAACACATTTGCAAGGCAATAGGCCAATTTCACAAGATTTTTTGCATGACAGAAAATTTTCCTAACAAAGGGAAGAAAATATGTTAAGTAAGATTATTCCAGAATATGCAATAGATCTACATGACTCCATGTCTAGTTAGTTAGAAGGCCTTTTGGATGTATTTGACTCACATTTTAAGTCTATTGAGATAGCTATAATAAAGGTTCATAATGAATTTAATGAGAAAAGGTTGAATTGAACCAAATTTGATGATTGAAAGGGACAAGGCATCTTTGGCCATTTCTATTCAAAGCTTGAAAGATTCTTGGGGAGAAGGCAACAAAATTTATAAGTCTTGTATTGACTATGCAAAATGTGTTGCTGACATTGATAAGATAGTTAAGGAAAGTGAAGTTAAATTAATAGAAGTATCATATGCATATGATACTTTGAAGGACATAGCTTTAGCACATGCAATAGAGGTGACATAATTGAATGACAATATTAAGAATCTTGTCATCGAGAAGGAAAGGATGAAAGGGAGAATCAGTGAACTAATGAATCAAATAGTTCCTAAGCTTGATGTTTTGAAAAGATGAATAAAGGAATCCACTAAATCTTGTAAGGAAACTCAGGTGCAAAAATAGCTTCCTACGCTAATCTCTATAGGAGAGTATTATGCAAATTCTTATAAATCCTTACAATTTCAGATTCGTTAACTACTTTAACAAAGATATTGCAACCACATATCATGCATACAGAAAAATAGAGAATGACACAATGATATACCCTGGGGAAAACCTTTCGGTAAAAACCCCCAGCACTCTAAAACCTGCACAATGTATTATCTTCAACACAAAGATTACAATACACTTGCAATACAAGTTCTTTCAGGAAAGGAGAGACAAAGCCAATAAGACTTAAATTTCTGTTATATCTCTCCCATAGGAGTAACATCATATATATAGACTCCTCTGGACCCAAAAATAGGCACAACCACCAAGACCCATGCACAAAGCCACATGTACACATTTGTTACATGCAATCCCAAGAATAGGCATCCATCCCTAGAATAGACTATGACAGCTTGTCATAGACTCCGCCAAAAATAATGGTCACAAGAGAAGTGTAAGAGAATCTGTCATACCAACCTATTTTTGGCATATTCTCTTACACACACCAACCACTTCTTCTTGGGTGCCCAAATAGGCCCAAGTCATAAGATGCTCTTACACCTGTCATAGCACATTCCTTAAATAGTTCTTATGCATCATAGGAATCCGTCATGACTATTTTAGTCATGATCTCCTTACGCACAAGATGTTGACACATCAACATGCCAACTAGACATGTACACTCACACTTAATTACATTATTTGCAAAGAATACATTTACAAAAAAAATAATAAGAATAAGAATTATCCAAGGTTGAGACACCTTATTCCTAACATTCTCCCACTTGTCGAACACCTTGTAAGAGCAACAGGAACATAATAGGAACTTTAACCGCTATAGGCCAAAAGGCCCATAGACTCCGAACACCATCTGAACTTCTCAGTGCCCCCTAGTTTCATTAATGCGTCTACAACATTCTTCACAATATCTACCTTCTTCAAATTTACCTTTCCATCTTCCACCATATCTCTCACAAAGTGAAACTGCACATCAATGTGCTTCATTTTGGCATGGAAAGTTGGATTCTTTGCAAGGCAAATAGCGCTCTGACTGTCACACCAAATAGTAATCTATTCTGCATCAACACCAACATCAGAACACAATCTTTTAAGCCAAATGGCTTCTTTATAAGCATGAGTAGTGGCCATGTACTCAGCTTCTGTAGTGGATAAAGCAACCATAGGTTGTTGCTTACTCATCCAACTAATGGCACTACCAAACATAGTGAACACATAAGCACTGGTGGATCTTCTGCGATCAATATCACCTGCCCAATCTGAATCCACAAACCCATGAATACACACTGAATGTGGAGATTCAAAAGAGTTACCATGATAACATATGGAGTAATCTGATGTACCCCTCAAATATCTAAATACTCGCTTAACTGCATCCCAATGTACCGGTCCAGGATTAGCCATAAACCGACTCAGGACTCCCACTGCTTGGGCAATGTCTAGTCTAGTACAAACCATAGCGTACATAAGACTACCAACTCCACTAGCATAAGGTACTCTACTCATGTCCTCCACCTCACTAGGAGATTTTGGACAATCATCTACAGATAACTTTGTTCCCACAGAAATAGGAACACATAGTGGTCTACAATCTGCCATGTTGAACCTGTCCAACACAGACTTCACATACTTACTCTAACTCAACCAAAGTTTTTTGTTAGACCTGTCTCTACTGATTTCCATACCCAAGATGTACCTAGCTACCCCAAGATCTTTCATCTCAAACTGTGCTGACAACTAAGATTTAAAATCAGAAATCATACCCTTACCCTTCCCAAATAGCAACATATCATCAACATATAATGCAACAATAAGAAGGCAATCATTTTCAACTCTAAAATAAACATAATGATCTGATTTTGATCTTACAAATATAATTGACAACACAAAGGCATCAAACTTAAGGTACCACATCCTAGGAGATTGCTTCAAACCATATAGAGATTTCTTTAATCTACAAACTAAGGATTCTTTACCTTTAACAATGTAGTGCTCAGGCTATGACATATAAATCTCTTCCTCGAAATCACCATGAAGGAAAGTTGTCTTCACATCCATCTGTTCTATCTCTAAATCATATGATGCAGCAAGAGATAACAGAAATCTAATGGATGTCAACTTTGCAACAGCAGAGAATATTTCACCATAATCTATTCCCTCTACTTGTGAATACCCCTTTGCAACCAATCTAGCTTTATACCTTTCAACATTTCCATCTGCACAGAATTTCTTGAACACCCATTTACAGCCAACAGATTTTCTCCCTTTAGGCAAAGGTACAAGGTCCCAAGTTTTTTTTTTCTTCAATGAATCCATCTCATCATTCATAGCCTCAATCCAGGAACCTACATCTTCCATGCCCAAAGCCTCTTTCATAGATCTAGGCTCATTAGTGTTAGTAATCAAAGCAAAGGCACAACTGGAATCTAACATAGAATAACCAAACCTTTGTGGTTGCTTTCTTTCTCTCGTGGATCTCCTCAAGGGCTGAGGTTGAGGTTGTTCTTCCTCTTCTTCCAAACTATCAGAGCTGCTAGAGCTCTCCTCATCATTAGACCCAACATGGTCTCTCTGCTCAGTCTTCTCAGGGGTAGGAGGCAACTGAACAACATCTTTTTCCTTTTCTTTTTCATCTGGTTGTAGCACAATAGGAGAAGATGTTAGATCTCTGAAAATAACATTTCTACTATACAACACCTTACTAGTCACAGGATCCCAAAGCTTGTATCCTTTCACACCAGCACTATATCTGATGAAAATACATTTAACAGCTTTGTTATCCAACTTAGATCTTTTCTCCTTTGGAACATATGTATAAGCTTCACAACCAAAAACATGAAGATGTCTAATTGAAGGCTTCTTACCAGACCACACCTCCATGGGTGTCTTACCAACAAGGGCTGATGTAGGAGATCTGTTAACCAGATAGCAAGTAGTGGCCACAGCTTCAGCCTGAAACCTTTGTTCTAAACCAGCTCCACTAAGCATACTCCTAGCCTTCTCCATCAGTGTCATGTTCATTCTCTCTGTAACTCCATTTTGCTGTGGGGTATAAGGAGTTGTCTTATGCCTCTCGATACCTTGTTCTTTATAGAACTGTTCAAACTCTGCTGAGTAAAACTCACCACCATTGTCAGTTCTCACACACTTAATCTTCTTACTAGTCTAATTCTCTACAAGAGCTTTAAATTCCTTGAACCAACTAAAGACTTGTGTCTTACTTTTAAGGAAATAAATCCACATCCTTGTATTGTAATCATCTATGAAAGATACAAAAAATATAGACTTGGAGATTGAAGGAACTTTTACAGGACCAAATACATCAGAATGAATAAGATCCAAAACATCAGAAGATTTGTGAGAACTAGAGTAAAACTGAACATGATTTTGTTTACCATAGACACAGTGTTCGTAGAAGTCGAACTTGAGATTACAATCATTTAACCCCTCAACGAGATTTTTATTTTTCAGGGTTCTGAGACCCTTTTCACCAATGTGGCCAAATCTCATATGCCACAACATTGTCTTTTCTGCAGGAATCTTACCTTCCAAAGTGTTTGCACTACCATCAGAACCAATAGCCATAGACTTCTTCACTACTTGTTCAGATGGTGAGGATGAAGAACTATTACATAGAGGAATACATGCATCTAGCTGAAATAAGGTACCTCTCCTAGTACCCCTTGCAAGCACTATCAATCCTCTCATCATCTTGCATCCTTCTTTCAAAAAAACAACTTGCACACCTACATCATTCAACATACTTACAGATAATAGGTTTCTTTTTAAACTTGCAATGTGCATAACTCTGTTGATTCCCTTTACTCGTCCATCAGGAAATTTGATAGTGACCCTTCCGCGTCCGACTATCTTTAGGTGAGAATCATCACCCAAGTACACCTTTCCACCATCGAACTCTTCATATTTTGAGAACCAGTTTCGATGAGAGGTCATGTGGAAAGATGCACCCAAGTCAACCAACCACACATCATCAAATGCATGGGCTGCCAAAGTTGCGATGAATGCATCGCCATCTTCTTGAAATCTTTCTGAAGCTGAATCTGAACCTTTCTTCTTCTTCTTCGGCTCTTTGCAATCTTTATGAAAGTGCCTAGATTTATCACAGTTCCAACATTTTTCCTTAGACTTATTGGTAGTCTTTGACTTCCCACGGGATTTTGATCTACCCTTATTGTCAGACTTATTGTCATTTTTCTTCCCTCTTTCAGTGGATCTCCCACAAACAGCAAGGGCTTCTTTTTTTGAAATGGAAGCCTTTCTCAGCATCTCCTCTGATAGCAGTGAAGACACCACATCATCCATTTTGAAGGTGACTAAAGTGTTTTCAAGAGCCATCACCAGATGGTCCCATGAATCTAGTAAAGAACACAAAAGTGTGTAGCAACGATCCTTCTCCTCTAACTTGACACCAGCTAATGTCAATTGGGCAGCCAGTAGATTAAATGCATTTAAATGATCCGTTAAGGATCCACCTTCCTCCATTCATAGAGAATACAACTTCTTCCTCAGGAACAAATTGTTCACCAGAGATTTGGCCTGATACACGTCTGCAAGTCTTTCCCACAAACTATTTGTGGTTTTCTCATCTAGAACATTCAGAAGGACTGCATCGGTTAAACAGAGTCTTATGAGACCCTTAGCTTTATGGTCTTGTATATCCCAATCTGCTTGAGCTATATTTGGTGGTCTTGTATCACTTGAAGTCGCTTCCCATAGGTCACGATCTTCCAACATGTCTTCCATCTTGAGTTTCCACAACTCGAAATTAGTGCCATTAAATTTCTCCACCTCCATTCTTCCATATGATGAACTTGCCATCTCAATCTGCAAATAAGATTCAGAATGCTCTGCAAAAAACTTCCACTCAAACTTGAGATTAGCTTAAAAAACCCTACCCAACAGCTACGATCAAAAGTTGATCAGGCTCTGATACCACTTGTTAGGAAACTCAGGTGTGGAAACAGCTTCCTACACTAATCTCTAAAGGAGAGTATTGTGCAAATTTTTATAAATCCTTACAATTTCAGATTCATTAACTACTTTAACAAAGATATTGCAACCACATATCATGCATACAGAAAAATAGAGAATGACACAATGATATACCCTAGGGAAAACCTTTCAGTAAAAAACCCCAGCACTCCAAAACCTACACAATGTATTATCTTCAACACAAAGATTACAATACACTTGCAATGAAAGTTCTTTCAAGAAAGGAGAGACAAAGCCAACAAGACTTAAATTTATGTTATATCTCTCCCATAGGAGCAGCATCATATATATAGACTCCTCTAGACCCAAAAATAGGCACAACCACCAAGACCCATGCACAAAGTGACATGTACACAGTTGTTACATGCAATCCCAAGAATAGGCATCCATCCCTAGAATAGACTATGACAGCTTGTCATAGAATTCACCAAAAATAATGGTCACAAGAGAAGTGTAAGAGAATCTGTCATACCAACCTATTTTTGGCATATTCTCTTACACACACCAACCACTTCTTTTTGGGCACCCAAATAGGCCCAAGTCATAAGATGCTCTTACACCTGTCATAGCACATTCTTTAAATAGTTCTTACGCGTCATAGGAATCTGTCATGACCGTTTCAGTCATGATCTCCTTACGCACAAGATGCTGACACATCAAGTGGAGTGACACATCAACATGCCAACTAGACATGTACACTCACACTTAATTACATTATTTGCAAAGAATACATTTACAAAAAAAATAATAAGAATAGGAATTATCCAAGGTTGAGACACCTTATTCCTAACAAAGCTAATGAATTTATGGATGGGTGCTTGATGTTGGAGAAGTAGAAAAATTATCATATGGAGTGTGTGGAAATATTCAAATTTTTGAGAGTCTGAAGAAGAGTTGGGATGTTGACTTTGTAGCTCTAAAGAGGAACATTTTTTATATTTTCAAAATGTTGTAAGTATACTTTACATATTTCTGTATATAGGAGGATTTTATAGGATTTTGGTAGTTCAATTTTAGAGTTGATCCTTACCTTTTACACTGATGTCAAAGGAGGAGAGATAAGGTGAGAAAAATGAGTCTATTAGCTTAGGGGGAGCATTTAGTTTTTTGGTTAGGGTAATAGTCTTGGAGTTTGGCATTTTTGTTTGAACACTTTGTCATTTTTCTCTAAGTGTTTCCATCAATGCCAAAGGGGAACATTGTTGGGCAAGAGACACAGATAGAAATTGATTATATGTTTTCATTCGTGGAAACTATACTTATTTGATATGGTCTCCCAATATTTTTTGTGTATACCGAAGGTTTGGATGATAATGCTTAAGTGTGGATAATCATACAACCATTTATAGGTTCGACAACATAATTGGTATGTATATATTTTTAGAATAACTAGGCCCTAAGATTACTAAGAGTGAGGGTGAATGATTAATCTAACAATAAACACAAATATGATCTAATAAAACTTATTCTTAAAAAATTCACCACATGGATGCAATAAACAAATTCCACTTGTGATAAATATACATTAAAAAATCAAGCATCCACACAAATTCAACACATAACACCAACATTTTTTTTTTGTGGAAACACAACTAGGGAAAAACCACGGTGGACATGGCACCCACTAAGAAAAATGTACTCTTTTGGAGTACACTCGATTAAGATATTATCTCTGTTAAAAGCTTACAATGATGTCCGATTAACAACATACCCTATTAAGAGCCACCTAGTTAAGGGATTTACCTCTAGCCATGTTAGGAGCTTTACCTTGTTATGAGTAGCCTTGTTAGAGGACTTCAGACACTAGCTAAAATGCCACCATGTTAAAGGATTTTACAAAAAGATCTATTAGAATCTACTTGATTAAGGGTTTTAACCTGGTGCAACTGTTAGGGAACAACAAGAATAATAATATGAGAAAATAGCACTACTCCTCTGCTAGTACAGATCTAGTTCAAGATAAATCTCTGATTCACATGTAGTACATTTGAACACTGTAATCACACTTCTGTATTCATGATCAACCTCTTCCACACACTTCGCCAAATACATCATTAGATATATAATATGTTTTCCACTAACTAGGTCGGCTAATACCCAAATTACATCATTACAATTAATTCCCACTCAATCCTTAAACCCTAAAATGTGTTACCAATTAACAATAACAATTTCAACTTCATGTCGGCCTCCAAATCCATCACACCATCGATTTGACAAAGACAATTCAAACATATTGTGCTTCCCTAGGTTCATGCACCTCTTCATGAATTATTGATCAATAAGAATCATACCTAACATTCCATGTCATCTTAGACACATCATCACATAATCTGGAATACTTCAGCATATTCACAGGTTGATCTTCCATCACAGGTCAAGGATCTAACTGGTTATTCTTCACTGCTCTTTTCCTTCTTCACTATCCTGAACTTCAAAAACTTGTATCTTTGTCCGCTGATCATCAATCCCAATAGGAATAACTCCTAAATTAGAGAAGGCTGAAAAATATTTTCTTTCTCAAAGTTTCTCTATAAAATGACAAACAACATAGTAAGACAATAATGCAAACAATCCTTGCAAAGATTGTCTGAGCTTCAATATAAATCAAAAGAAATATTAAACTCAGTATTTTAAGATACACAAGGTCAACAAGGTTGATGATGGAAATTATTAGAATTGTAATCATAAAAAAATAATATTTTTTAAACAAACCATATCTTAAGAACAATAGAACATGACAATTTTTCTAGTCCTACGATAACTTTCTAATTAACTATAATATGATACATACAGAAATCCATTAATGAATAATAATAAATTATATGAAACAGTTTTAAAATCCCAAAGTCAAGTTCACTTTCAATTACACATTCACATTGAATTCATACAAGCATAACCCTTATCAACTTTCCAAGATATTAGCTCTTGAAAAAGATACATCAAATTATTACAAAATTGGGATGTCCAAAGTGGAATAAGGAAACTTAATTCAATATAACTTCGATAATTTTCCACTAAGATAATAATTCTAGGAAATAGAAGTAAATCCTAATACTAACAGAAAGGAAAATGTTATTTGAGCTTGAAATAGAAGTAGCACAAACCAATTTCAAAATAAAAAATAATGATCATTTAAACGAATATTTGATGAACCAGATTTAAGACTTAAGCTTTGATTCAGCTGAGTATGCATATTCTCGATAAAGAGAAAATAATTACAAATTAAGCAATCCAGATGGATGAAAGCGTTCTGGCTTTTAAAATGTATCAGTGACCGGTGTGGAGAGAATGGATTATATTACATCTTGTCATCGCAGACAGAAAAATCTCAAAATATTGTAAAAGATTTGTGGGTTTCCATGGCAAAAAATCTTAGTTATGTTCGTTGGACTTACAGTAATTATATGCAGCCTTGTTTTATCTTTTGCGGCAATTGGGATCTTTAATGTTGCCTGAACAATTAGAACCCGACGATAATCTCTCCACAACTTCACGTATATTATCAACTAATTTATTGTCGGTCTTGCCTGGTAATGTATTCACTTTTTCCTTGATGATTGGACGAGCACAGACAGCGAGTGAAAACAAGACGTTGAGCAGGAGCAGCGCTGCCATAATTTTCACAAGTATTGATCTCGCCATTCTAACCGCCAGAATGAATTTTAAGCAAAGAAATGTGATTGGTTTACCAATGAAGAAATCAAAACTGGGTAAATGTCTTGGGTGATACAGAGCAAAGATCAGGAATGGGTATGATTTAGGAAAGTATATCGTATTTATAGAGACATAGTGGATTTCGCAAGTGTTTGAATAGGTCAGTATTGAAATTCGCTGAAGAATGGAGATGTTCAAAGTAAAAGTATGATGCGTTGAATTGCAGCATTTGAAGAGAAGGTAAATGGTGGTACTGGTATTTTTCATGGTTGATACACAGCGAGGATCGAGAATGGATAAACGGAGGAGACCATATTTTATGTAGGGAGATGTCAGCGTTTGAATTGGTCAATGTTGAAATTTGCTAGGGACAATGATGCTCAAAGTAAAACTATGGCGCGTTGAAGTGGCAGCAATTCAAGACCGTGCAAGTAAGCGCTTTTGCGGTCTTCAAAGGTATTTTAATTTTAATGAGAGACATTTTTTTAGACCAAACATTAAAATTAGAGTTTCAAGTATACTTTATTTTTAGCTTTGACTTTTTTTTATAAAAAGTTATTATTTTCTAATTGATTTTATTCAGCAAGAAGTGTTTATGATATAAGTAAGAAATAATTATCTTTAAATTATCTTTTGTGGGAAGAGGTTTTTCTAATATTGAGGCTCACTCTTTTTATGCGTGTGATGTGAACTTATTATCATTTAGATGTCTACAACAAGGATATTGTCATTAAGTTTAATATATGAAAACCTATTTCATTCATTGTAAGTCAATGATTGGATATTAGAGGTGTTGGTGATAAGAAAATTAGTATAAGGAGTAAGAGTTGGATGTTTGCATCTTATTCTATTTTTTATGTTCATATTTGTTAGCTTTATTAGACAATGTTTGTTGGTTAGGAATTGTGACCATTGTAGAATTGTACACAATAACCATTCTCCTTGTATTTATGTGCTTGGATTGATTGAAATGTATTTGAATTCAACCAATCTAGCTTTCACTATTTCATCTTCAATATTCACTTGAAATTTTTTAATAAGAACATGGAAGTCTAATAGCCAATATGCAATCTCAATATACCAACAAATTAGTGTTTTATAGTTCTTGTTTTTAAAGCAATGATAATTTCCTTTTGTTCATTATAATTATATCATGGTAACTCCCAACTACATGTTTGAAATATCCTTTTTTTAGTTCATTTCATGTACACTAAAACCATAATAGACCTGCTAAGCTTCATAAAACTCATTCGCAAGCCATCTTTAAATCAAAGTCATTTTAAGTAAATCACACAACTAATTTATATTAATAATATTAGGGGAATTAATATATTAATTTTTGAAAGCACTAATATCTCTGAAGAATATGAATCATATTTATATGTAAATTTTCCATACATATCTAGGATTTATTTCAAAATAAATATTACCCATCAACAACAATACAAGACACAATTTATAGTAGAAAATTGTTAAGTTTGATCTTTAAAAGATAAAGAATAACTAGATTAACACACACACACACACACACACACACACACACAATAACATGTGTAGTAACCTAAAATCAACTTTTTCCCATATAATATTAGAGGTGTAAGTGGGGCTTTGGTTTCTATCCACTTGAAGAACCATGCTATGTTCGATACATACTTTAAATGGCTGTAATATGGTTGTAATGGATTGAATATTTCTATAAATGAAATAGGTACAAAATAGAGCATGAAATAGTGAGTGTGAACAATTTACGATGTTTTACTAAGAGATATAGTTCATGAAGAACAAGTGTAGTGACATTTCTTTGGAAACCAACTACTGGAATGCCAATAAAATATTTTGTATTAATGAGTTCTAATTTTGTAGCGAAAAACTATGAAAGGAAATGTATGACATTTTTACAATAAAGTACCTTCTTCATCCTAATGAAGAGTTCTATATGAGTACCTAATATCCTTTAGTGGAGAAGCAATCTAAACCATCAATCTTGTAAGGAATAAGACACTTACAAAGAGTGGATTTTTAAAGTAGAAAGACTTACAAACTTTTCTTCAAAAGGTTCATTAGGATAGAAGGATGGTCCTGATCAACATGAAAATCTACTTGTAGTTTTTAATAGTACTCAGTGAAAATAAATTATAATTGAGAATTTAGAAGAAAAGTCATTATGATTGACATTATTATTAAATTATGAATTTTAATGGTCACATTATAACTAGCTTTCAAATGGCAACATTAATCCAAAGATTTCTACATGCCAAACTATTTCACACACTAGCTTGAAGACTAATTTGAATTTTGAACAATAAGAAAACAATCTCTAATTTCATATTTAGAAGATTGACAACTAAAACAAATTAAATTTACTAAAAAAAATATGTGAACATGACACATGCCATTGTCATACTTTCCTTTCAATCTTGAGATAGACCAATTTTTACATATATTTTATATTAATAAGTTGAATAACACTTGTTCTTTTAACACACTTCATCTTTTCAAAGGAAAAAAATAGCATAGTTTAAAAATAATAACATATCAATGGTACACAAAAGAAACAACTGACCTACATATACTTGCAGCCATCCATTGACTTTACTAAACTATACAATCAAGGATAAATTTTGACCAATAAACTTATAACAGATATGTTAGACTTTCGATTCGAATGATGTATAAACTTGCTATGAATATTTGACCATTAAAATGCATACGATTTTTAGTACCCTAATGATATAACAGTACAATCCTTTTGGCTTGAATTATATTTATGAATTAGGTATGAACATTTCAACAAGGTTTAATGCATATATTAATAAAGTCTTAGTGCTAGTTGAGTGTCTCACACGCCATTATGTGAGTTTCAAATTTTGAATGGGTCTTGATTGTTGTCAATCTGTGACTTCCCACTACTTTGCATTCCACCCAATTTTTGTTTATTCAATGAACATCATCATTCTCTAAAGATGCTCTTTAGTAGTGAAAATGGTTATGAGAATCATGATAATGTTTCTTGTTCTAACCGTTCTATTTTCCCTGTTGGGAATGTGAAGCCCAACAGTCACATGATCTTTCGCATTCCCTTATTTTTCACCTTCTAACTGAACATGATTGTATATATACATGTGCATAGTCATGTAATGGATATTGGTAAATGATAAAGGAATTCCCTTTTAAAATTCCATGTAGCCATTGTTGGTGAACCACTATAAATATTTGTGTCTTCCATCCTTGTTTATTGTGTGTTTATTTATGTTTTAGTTTAGTTGTTTTTTTATCATGTTTCTCTACTCATTTTGAATCAACAATTGGTATTAGAGCCAATTTGGCTTAAGCAGAGATGGATGAAGAAGATGATGATGTTGATTTCAAGTTATTGACAAATTTCTTAAAAATTTGGATTCGGCTAAATAGAAGGATGCTAAAGCAAGTGAGGAAGAAGTGAGCTTGAAGGAATAGAACTTTCTATTCACAGTCCAACTATTTTGTATGGACCAAAAGTTGGAGGTTTTGTGTCGGATAATGAATGTTGAAAAAGAAAACTTTGAGAAAGAGTGGAAGTTATTTTAATAGACCCTATTTCAGGAAGAGAAAAAAGATGGGAAGGGCCATCAGATCTTCATAGAGGACTCTTTCCTTGCAAAATAATATGTCTTGTTGATAGAGAAGTTTTCCCTTGGTGGAAAGAAACCACAAGAGGATTCGGGGTGCCTGGAAATTGGAGATTTCAAGAGCGCAGGGATTACAGAGCTCAAGGAGGTCAGAGAGAGCTCTTGGCTCAAGGCTGTGCATTATCCTGAAGCCTTTGACAAGGTTGAGAATGAGGTTTTTGATGATTTATTATTAGAGATTGCAAAAGTAGAAGCAGAGTGGAATGCATTAACTGCAGGCTCCTCTCCCACATTTCAAACCTTGAAGTTGGGTGTCATAGTGGTAGTTCATGGTTACCGTAGATCAAAAGTTCCATTCCTCAAAGAAGTGATTCAAGTATAGGGGAGAAAGAGTCGGATGGAGCTGGAGATTTACGGGTAGAGGACAAATTAAATCGAATGATTGAGGGGTAGAGAACATCACCCTCTATGATTGCTGAAGTAGGCGGTGAGGAGTGAGATGCTCCCAGTCATATAATAGACATTTCTCACTCAAGCTAGTATAGCAATGGCCCACAATATGTAGGGTAGTTTGGCTATAACCCATAATTTGTGGGGCAGTATGGTAGTTATCCAAAGCCATTTAACAGTGGCCCAGATGTAGTTAGTTTTCCCAGCGTTGATCCTTGAATTGCAATAGTGGGAGCTTCCACCATGGATCGAAACATTCTAGTGGATGTTGTACTCGGGGAAAAGGTCCCATTGATATACCAAAGCCCACACACAAGTTCCACCAGCAGGAGCCCATTGAACATGTCTCTCACCGAGACTCTGGATCTGAAGACTGTGGCAGATAAGATCATGGTCTATGATAGAGATATCACCACCCAGGTAGTGAAATGATCACCGGTAAAAGCCATGGGTGGAGCAGGATTGATCTAGGAAACCAACAAGGTAGAATGGGGTGCTTCTAAAAGGTTTACATCAAGTGGAACTCCCATAGAGAGGAGAACCATGGGATTTGATTCTTCTGCTTTGGGTGCCTCAATAGAAGTAGAAGGCTCTGCAATCAATGTCTCATTAATTAGTTCTAATTTTGAGAAGGTTAGTGATCAGGAGTCAAACTTGAATGAGGCATATGATGCATAGAACAAGGAAAATCAGGTTGCCTCACCAAGTTCAGTCTCCAGTTAGCAAACTACTGATAAGATGGATATTGTTGAGACTGGGAGTGTGGTAAGTCATCTTTCCTTACTGACATCTAAATCCAATATGCTAGATAATACTCGAGAAACTTTGGTAGCAGCTATTCGTCAAGGCAAGTCTGTAGAAAACCAGACTGTTAATGGATTGAATTTCACTGATGGGACCACTAGGGAAGAAGCTGAGGTTGGTTTAGAATTTTAGAAAACTCAAATTTCTTATGAGACAAAGGAAGCAATGCTTGAATCTTTGGATTCAAATGAACATATTTACTCAAAGCCTGGAGCATCATCACATGATTCAAATAATTTAGTGAAATCATATTTTTCTGTTGTTGGTCAAGTTAACGAAGGTAATGTTTTTCATGATGAAGAGACTATAGCATCATATGGTATTCCTCACTTAACATTTGAATCATCTAGTGGTGATGAATATGTGCAGAAAGTTATTAGAACTGACACGTCAATGGATGAATATACAATAACTATTACTCCTCAGCATGCAGTGAAAGCTGAGGCAAAACATGTTACAGTAGAAAGTATGTGAGATACAATGGATGTTGACCACGTAAATAATAGTATGGTAGAGGTTGCAGAGGAAAGTAATGGTACAGTTCCAAGTGTGGACTGCAAAAGCATATATACTTGTAATCATTTAGTGAAGTTGTTACATACACTCTGCAATGATTTGGTGTGTTTGGTGAAGGCGTTATCTTATGTGCAGCAGTTCCACAAGGCTTTAGCAATGGAGATCATTTTGATAGACCCTAGGTATTACCTTGGGATTTTTGATCTTCTCCACAATGAAATAAATCCTTTGGTGTCTAAGGATTGTGATCCAGTTTTTGACACTTTGTTAAGGGGGAGCCGAGGAGCAGGATTATTTGGTGAAGGAATGTTTTTTGCACATGTTGGAAGTTTTGTTCTTGAATATAAATTAATGGATGGGAATGTTGTGGGTAAATTATTAGGAGATGAGTTTTTTGACTCAGGTCTTTTTTGGCAAAGACTAATTCGTAGTGTCCATGAGAAAAGTATGGCAATTTTCAAGTCTTTGACGGGCATAGTTATAATGCAAATGAGGAAGTGGAAATATAAGGGATTCACAGTGCATGGCTATGCCGATTGGACTTCAAGGGGGAGATTGTTGGGAATGTGAAGCCCAATAGTCATGTGACCTTTCACATTCCCTTATTTTTCATCTTCTAGCTGAACATGATTGTATATATACATGTGCATAGTCATGTAATGTATATTGGTAAATGATAAAGGAATTCCCTTTTAAAAGTGGATGTAGCCATTGTTGGTGAACCACTATAAATATTTGTGTCTTGCATCCTTGTTTAAATTGTGTGTTTATTTATGTTTTAGCTTAGTTTTTTTTTTATCATTATTCTCTGCTCATTTTGAATCAACATGCCTCCATGTTTATACTCAATATAACCTGAAGACAAATGTAAATATTGATGCAGATGATAACTATAGCAAAGGAAGTTATAATATGTTCCAAGTTGTGGAGAGGTTACCATCATGTACAAACTGCACAAGCCATATACCAGATAACAAGTGCTGCAAATAATTATATGTACTATAACACTGATATGCAAATCCGGAAAAACCTTATTCATATTCATCTTCTAAATATTAAGAATTGAGTGGTAACTCTAATCAACTTTTATCTTGTATAATTTGAAGCAATAAAAGAGCAACTGAAAATATTATCTTTCATGTTCCGTGCTGAGCTCCATTTTCTAAGATTAATTTCCATGTGATAACGTTAGATTTGATTTTGTACTCAGGTTTGACAACAATAAAATTTGGATTAGATTCAAATTGACTTTTCCTTTCTATATATATAATCACTATGATATAAATATGTTTAAAAAATGTTTTGGTCCAAATGTATTTAAAAAATAAAAATTTATAGGTAGTTCAAGAAAAAGAAAATAAATAGTTGTAAAAAGTGTTGAGGAACAAGTGATACGAATGGTGGTAATTCTAAATAGTATTTCTTTATTCTTTTTCAGTTTCTATTGTAATGGTGAACTACTCAACCATGGGTGAGGTGGCAATGTGTAGATGGACCTGGATATTGTAATGGTCATTTGGTTGTATTGATTATTTTAATTGAAAATAAAATGTGTTATCATTTAATATTAATTCTTTATAAATATAGTCACTAAAATATTTTATTTTTCAAAAAATTGTTTTAAGCACAACCCAATTACAATGCATAAATGAAAACACATTTTTAAAATATATTTTATTAAAAGTCATAAGCCCTTATCCTAACAAATATTAGGGTGAACGATAATGGATTGTTAATGCTACTTTGAAGCTTACTAAAGCTTATGACTTAGATTAAAATTGCATTGTAGTAATATCAATTGAAAATTGTAGTTAAATAAGGATAAATATAATTATCTAGATAAAATATTTAAATAATAATTTAAAATTTTAAGAACATTTGAGTAAGTATAAGTAATTATACAAGACAATTTCTAAAAGTACATAGTAAGTTGTCAGTAGTCTCTTTTCAAATTTACTCCTTCCAATAGTAAAATAAAACATCAATTTTTAAGTGCTAAAGTAGAAAATGCAACATAACTATATAGACACTTAGGCAAAATAAGAACCTTAAAATTTGTTGTATTAGAAATTGCAAAAGAAAAAAAGAGAAAAAAAGGTCACATAGAAATTTAAAATATCTAACCTTATTAACTAAGGTATGCCATTTCCATATTAAGTTTAATCAGTACTTTAAATTTTATAAGATGAGACAACAAAAAGAAATATGAAATCTTTTATTTCTTAGCATGAAATTTTTTGAATGGTATATTCTCACAACACTTTTTGTTTCGATACATAGTTCGAACTATAATTATTGATTGATCATTTATCTTTGTTTTCCTTATTCTACATAAATATTGACCTTGATATTATAGTTTATGGTGATAAATCTATCAACCTATATGATTATAATACTAACCTCTAACTAAATGGAATTTTGGAACAAATTGTGGACATATGTACCAAATTATGATGGAAATTTCAGATTTACACTAAATGTAGGTACAAGTAGCTTTTAAAGCTTATACAAAAATTGTAGGAGCATACACTCAAGCATGTGAAGAAAAAAATGATACTAAAATACTATTATATAAAAATATATAAGCATGAAATAATTTTTATGATGTTTATTACTATGAAATTTGAAGAGATAACATTGGAGTTTAAGATAACATAAAATAATTTTATACTAATTTTTAGAAAAGGGTTATGCAAAAGTTTCCTTCAATCTCTACACCAATAATAGTAGCTTAATATAAATAAAAATAATTAATAGGGATATCACCATATAGTTATTTATTTCAGGAAAATCTCTTTGGAAGGAAAACTCTACAAACTAAAATTCACCCAATATATTATTTAGAAATCAATAGATTAGAATATACTTGCAAAGTAAGCTTCTCACAAGAGTGTCACCAAAAGAGAACCAGAGGCAACTCAACATCAAAATATACAGTTTTAATATAAATGCCCTCTTAAAATAGGGTTTCCTTCTAGGGAAAATAAAGCACACAAAATATCCACTATTAGATATATGATCTAGTGATAAGAAATCAAAATTCATAATGAAAAATTATATATGATTTTTTTTTTCTGAGGGCTCCACTTCAAAATCCCCCATAGGGACAAACTACTTCCAACTAATTAGAGGACCATAGTTTGCAAGGGGTTAGCACACATCAAATCCCCTATGCTCATGTATCAACCATGACTTTTTTATCAACATTAGCTTTTTATTATGGTAAGCCATGACTTTTTATCAACATTAGCTTTTTATTATGGTAAGTTTGAGAGACCATTTTTCTAAATAGATCCAAACCATATATTTTTCAAATAGAAAACTAATTGAATTGTAATAAATCTAATATAATAAATGATATAAAAAATAATATTTTTGAATCTTATAATATATTTTGTTCCTCTTTCATTGAAAGTTTAAAAAAAACAATACCTTCTAACTTACTATACATTCAAGTGTTTGTAGCACCACAATTAATAGTCTTATGCTTAATTATCTCTTCAGGATATTACTAAATATGATCATATTTATAATTTAGTATTCAAATTATAACTTAGTTCTAAAATTTATAATTATGATAGAATGAGATGGGTTATTATAACAATGAGTATCTAATTTCTAATAAAATCTCAAGATATCTTATTGATTTGGGTATACATTATGGCATATCACAATATAACTAGATCAAATATAGTGTTAAATTCATAAATGAATCATTAATTACTTTTTAATTTACTATACATCTTCATTGTTGGTGATTAGGATGAATAACAATAGTTTCAAACTTTTGCTAATATGAAATGGATTTTGGAATTGTAGTCAGTGTGAGTACCTAGTGCATATTTGATGTTGGTTGTCATCGATGGAAATCAAGTAGTCAACCAGTTGAGAAATTGGTTGAGTACTTTGAGGAGAAAATAGTTAATCGAATGAAGAAATCAGATAGATGGTGAATCATGGTCATTTTGATGTCATAAGAATATTTAAATATGTTATAAGATGAATAGGTACAAAGAATATTGTAAAGTAGAGGATGTTAGTCAAACTGATAAAAATAAAGTAAGATAGGTAAATTGGAAAATTGACTAAGAACAAATCATTGAATTTAGTAAAGTAAGACATTGAAAGTAGTAAAGGAATTTGATAACCTATACAAATCCATTGAAGAGATAAGTGTATTGAAAATAGGTGAACACAATTTTATGACCACAACTCAATATGGCAGACATGTAGCTAGTGTGGTTATGTTTCAACCAGTCTACAATAAAGTTGAGAGTTTATCAGGCTAACTTGGATAGATCAGTGAGCAGTATGTAGTGAATGTAGAAACTCACAAAATTAATTATGGTTAACAAGGAATCATTTCATTACACTTATTTGGATTAAAACCTGGATTGTGTATGACTCCTAGGTGGAGTTGGACAAAATATGAAATAAGTTTGTTTTCTTAATGAAAACAAAGATGCAAGAACTAAATAAGGCGGTGAAAGTAAAACATTTTATGGTTGAAGAAACCTTTTTTGATGTTGGTTAGGGTTGATGATCAGAACCCTAAATGTGTTATGGAATAAAGGTATGAAGTCTATTTAATGTTTTGATGAGATAGACCAAGCATTGTGTTGGAGAAACATAACAGTATATTATCCAATAGATCTGAAGATATGATCAAGTGATTCAGTGAAGTAGTCATAGAAGGTCAATATAGAGTACCGTATGAGCTCAAAGGATCTAATTCAACAAGAATGTCCTATTATACAGGTCATTAATCTTGTTGTTTCTTAGTTGCTAGAGAAAGTTTGTAAATCCTTTAACAAGGTAGTTCTTAGTAGGACTTATTTATAAATCCCTTAATCAGGTGAATTCTTGATAGAGTTATAAAAATAATCTAGTAAGGTAGACGGTAATAGGTCTTTCAATACTCCTAATAGGGTGTTAATCACTTCTAGCAACATGAGTCTCCAAAAGAGAAATTGTAAGCCTATAATAGGGTAAACTTCATGACTGTAGTGAGAATATTTGTGGGTATTAATTCTCAACGTGTTTTTAATCCTCTAACCAAGGGTTTCCACAATAAAAATAAGTGTTTTATGGGTGTACGTGTATTTTTATTTGGTTTAACTCATTTTTACATTATCATTTAAGTTATATGATTTATAGTATGGAAGTTTCTTTTGTTACTGTTGTTATACACTGAGTTTGTGCGTTTGTTTCAAGCTCTCTTGGTCTTGATGACTCAGTATAACATGGGAATCATCTCAAGGTTGTGGGACCTTTTCTAACCAAGATGAGACCTCCAGGTTCTAGGCTACTTCCTCTTGGATTATCACCTTAGTTTGCTCTTAAATAGGAAATTAAATATTTTGAGGGAAAGGGATAGAAGGAGTGCATGAAATGGAAATAACAGGAAAGCAAACTACCTACTAGGTAATGCACCAAAATTAGGGTTTGTATCTTAGTATAGAGGAATGAGATCAATGGAGGAATTAGGTCTAATAAGTCACCACTCACTAGATAGGCTTGCATAAGTATTTCATAAGAAGGCTTGAACAGAAGACTCAAACTATGACCTGCAAACAAACATCCTCTTCTGCAACTTGGTGTAGGAATGAGACAAGACTGCTAGGGGCTATAGAATACCCACAAAACATCTAAATCAAATCAGACACAGTAACACAAAAAATTGTAGAAAGTGAGAGGGGCCAAGAACCCCAATTTCTATTGACAACATTCATAAACTTCAATCCAATAAGAGATAAATCACATAAGAAGGCATGAGGACAACAAGAGTGTCACAAAATTATTTTCCATATCTGAATTATCAATGGGAGATTACAAAGAGTAGAAAACTAGAGGACAGAAAAGTGTCTCAAATAGCTTTCTAGGAAAGAAACTTTCCTTTTTAAAAAAATGTGAACTCTGAGTACTAAGGCTCCAAAAAAGAATTATATACATCCTCCACTGCACGTAGGCAAGAGTCCAAAATTCTAACTAGGGTTATATATTTTACAATATAATAATCAAACCCTAGTAGTCAAGACAAGACTAATTATAAATATCTCCCTGCAATACCATGGCCGATCATATCTCATGTTTTCATGCCCATCCCTGTACTACATCGCCTGCAAACAAGCCACCTGGATTCAACCAACTTTCTACACAAATGTGTCACCATGAATGTTAACTGGTACCCTACAAAATCCATGGCGCCGTCGACTAGATCATCCATCATCATGCTCAAAACTAGAAAATATCCTCAAAAATCAATTCTGAGCTATCCCACTACTTCACACACATCCTCTATAGAAGAAAGCCCATGAAAAATGGCTGCACCACCTTGAAAATGTCATTGGTCACATGATCGCATGAGCCCAAAAGTCCTCATGTGATCATGCAATTGGCTTTTTTAAAATTCCATCCTTGCCACATAGGACACCTTACCCACAAGATCCAACACCTCAGTCTGACCCACGATAGCACCATAGGAAATGCCCTTAGAATCCAAAGGTGGTCGCATGATCACACGGTATCGAAAGATCCCATGTGAACATGCAACCACCATAGATCTTGCATCTTCGAGGCCCATGCTATACCTCTGGCCCACCGTAGACTAGACACATCACCTCAAGAAGATGCACCAGTAGCTCTTCATCGCACTTGCGCCATTGCAGATACTCCAGACCCCTGAGCCACTAAGATCACATCAAACAGT
Organism: Chamaecyparis obtusa; assembly: GCA_027943335.1. Lineage (NCBI taxonomy): Eukaryota > Viridiplantae > Streptophyta > Pinopsida > Cupressales > Cupressaceae > Chamaecyparis > Chamaecyparis obtusa. Next base: position 130,249 of record BSBK01004434.1, read on the forward strand.
TGTCACATGATCTCATGGAATTGGAAGATTCCATGAGATTATGTGATAACCATCGGATCTTCACCGCACTGGCACCGCAAGCTTCAGGCCCACCAGCAAATGTTCATCACCAGTCGACCAATGAAACATGAACACATCACCAAACTATAGGCTCCTATCGGCGTGGTTAACGACTAGTCGCATGTTCCCATAGCCTAAAAAGGGACTATGTGATCATGTGACAAACCACTAGCATTCTTCAACAGGACCGTCAATGGTTAGTCACATGGTCGCATAAGGGGAAAAGGACTTATGCGATCATGCGACAACCCACATAATAGCTTGCTGAAAACCAACTGGGCCCCACTTGTTGGAGTTGCGCACATGGAAAATGTTGCCATTAGGAAGAACTGGTGCGAAGATGAGGGGTCGAAAACATAGAGGGTTTTCACCCCAGAGGTTGAAAACATAGAGAGTTTTGGACACTGAATACTTTTTGGAACCTTGCGACCTGAGCAATTCCTACAACCATTCAAACTTGAAAATCTTTGAGGGCTTTGCGATTTAGCATGTGCGATCTGAACTGGGGTTTGATAGTACATCAAAGAACATGGGGCCAAGAGCACAAATTATAGAACTTTGTGGATCAACTTCGCAAGCTAAAACAAGCTGCAGCAGGGACTATGGCCAAAATTGAATAACAGGGAAATTTTGGGTAACATTTTGGTGACCTCTGCGGGATGTCAGCCTGCTAGACATTAGACCAGTCACCCTGAAGTGATCCATTGGGCATGGGGGTTAACTTAGGAACACAAAAATTTGACAGGGAGACAAAAACTGAAATGGGAGGATGAACTCAAGTGCACGGGCACTTCTTGGAAAGCTAGGAATTTAACCTAGAAAATAGGGAAAATAGGGGAACTAATCTAACCTAAACTAACTAGTTTACAAAAATGGTTAAACAAAACCATTGACTAGCAGTTTGAAATAGCTACCCATCCTTCTCAGATTACAACAATTTACATGCTTTTGGAAAGCTATTAAAAGATGAAGACAGGAGACATACAAAATCACCTGCTTGACAAAGATTTGGCTGATATAGATTTTGCTCACTTGGTCAAGCTAATTGAAGGCACCATCATTCTAAGGAGAAACAACAAGCAGCAATAAGACCTCTCTTACTTGGTTAATGGGGGCAATAAGAAGATCTGGTTCATTTTCAGTCTCAGCCTCCAGTGGAAAACCACATTGGGATGGTGGCATGATTTGTACTCTTTTGATAACCTCCATCCTAGCCAAATACCTGATAGGGAAACCATGAGAGATGATGGACCTAGACCTTTCCTTGATAAACTTAGGCTCTTGAGAGATTACTTCAGCTTGATTGATCTCCTCCTTATGATGACTGGAGATAACTATCTCCTATGATTTATAGACATTCTCTAGAAGTGTGGGCTTGTCATCAAGATGCAAGCAAAAATGCTCCATCTTGTCCCAAAATTTATCTTCCTCTTCTTCTTCTAGACTCTTTTATAGGAGAAGTATACCATTGCTAGCACAACTATCATGATTTGCTGAGGACTCATATGTCTTGACTTGTGCAGAGAGAGCCTCCTTTAGATTAGCAATCTTCTACTCCATGCTCTTCTTTTCTTCTTCAAGTTGAGCACATTTCTCAACCTGCATCTGATAGCTTCTTTTATATGTTTCAGTTGTAGAAGCTAGGAATCTTATATTTTGCTTGAGATCCTGCAGCTCTCTCTCTCATGAAACTCCTCATGAGCTCTCATCTCTTGTTCTTTCTCAATCTAAAATTCAATGCCCCTATCAAACATGGCTTCCATCAAAATCTTTTGGTCTTGAACCACCCTTTCATAGTTATTGTTATGAATTTCCAACTCCTCATAAGCAACCCTCTGAGCTGCTAATGCCTCTTGAAAATCTTCTTCTTTTGCAGCTGCAACACCACTGACCGCCACTAAATTTTCCTTGTAAACCTCCTTTAGTGTTGTGAGAATGCTTGTAAGGGTTGCCTACCCTTTTTTTAGTTCTATGAAGGCATCGAACTACTCTTTTGCCTATCTTTGTATATGCATTTTTTATGTTTCCAACACCTCTTCATAATATCTCCTTTGTTCTTCTAGCTCCTTTTGATAAACCTTCTCCTGCTGAGCCAATGCTTGTTGTTGTTGGATCTGGGCATGATAAGCATACTCTTCTATGCAAGGCATCTCCTCTTGAGGCTGCTGGTATGTGTACTGGTACTGCCATGATATTGAAGTTGGGTGGGTCGCAGGTAAGCATGAGGTGTATGTTGGTTCATTGCTGCAACTGGGTAGTCCTGCATGAAATTAGAAGTACCACTATTCTGATAAGGCTGACCTCCATGAAATGAAGGGTGGTAATCCATCTTAGGCACTGAATCTCCTTGAAACTAGTAAATGTGAACTTGGAGTCACCAGATATGCAAAATAATGAGCTCTCAAAGGTCTACAACTTATAGGATGCATAACATAACCAGCAAGAACTATGAAAATTATGACTTCTTGGTCCCACCGGGCATGCCAGAATTGTTATACACTGAGTTTGTGCCTTTGTTTCAAGCTCTCTTGGTCTTGATGACTTAGTATAACATGGGAATCATCTCAAGGTTGTGGGACCTTTGCTAACCAAGATGAGACCTCCAAGTTCTAGGTTGGTTCCTCTTGGATTATCACCTTAGTTCACTCTTAAATAGGAAATTAAATGTTTTGAGGGAAAGGGATAGAAGGAGTGCATGAAATGGAAATAATAGGAAAGAAAACTACCTACTAGGTGATGCACCAAAATTAGGGTTTGGATCTTAGTATAGAGGAATGAGATCAATGGGGGAATCAGGCCTAATAAGTCACCACTCACTAGATAGGCTTGCATAAGTATTTCATAGGAAGGCCTGAATAGAAAACTCAACCTATGACCTACAAACAAACATCCTCTTCTACAACTCGGTGTAGGAATGAGACAAGACTGCTAGGGGCTATAGCATACCCACAAAACATCTAAATCAGATCAGACATAGTGACACACAAAATTGTAGAAAGTGAGAGGGGCCAGGAACCCCAATTTCTATTGACAGCATTCGTAAACTTCAATCCAATAAGAGATAAATCACATAAGAAGGCATGAGGACAACAAGAGTGTCACAAAATGCTTTTCCATATCTAAATTATCAATGGGAGATTACAAAGAGTAGAAAACTAGAGGACATAAAAGTGTCTCAGACAGCTTTCTAGGAAAGAAACTTTGCTTTTTACAAAATGTGAACTATGAGTACTAAGGCTCCAAAAAAGAATTATATACATCCTCCACTACACACAGGCAAGAGTCTAAAATTCTAACTAGGGTTACAGATTTTACAATACAATAATCAAACCCTAGTAGTCAAGACAAGACTAATCATAAATATCTCCCTGCAATACCATGGCCAATCAAATCTCTTATTTTTGTGCCCATCCCTGTACTACATTGCCTGTAGACAAGCCACCTAAATTCAACCAACTTTCTACACAAAAGTCTCACCATGAATGTTAACTAGTACCTTGCAAAATCCATGGTGTCATTGACTAAATCATCCATCATCATGCTCACAACCAGAAAATGTCCTTAGAAATCAATTCCGAGCTACCCCTCCTCTTCGCACACATCCTCTGCAGAAGATAGCTCATGAAAAATGTTTGCACCACCTTGAAAATGTCATTGGTCACATGATCGCATGAGCCCAAAAGTCCTCATGTGATCATGCAACTGGCTTTCTCAAAATTCCATCCTTACCACGTAGGACACCTAGCCCACAAGATCCGCCACCTCAGTCTGACCCATGACAGCACCATAGGAAATGCCCTTAGAATCCAATGGTGGTCACATGATCACATGGGATCGGAAGATCCCATGTGAACATGCGACCATCGTAGATCTTACATCTTAGGGGCCCATGATATACCTCTAGCCCATCGTAGACTGGACACATCACCTCTAGAGGAGCCACCAATGGCTCTACGTTGCACTTGTGCCATTGCAGATACTCCGGAACCCTGAGCCACTGAGATCACATCAGGTGGTTGTCGCATGATGTCATGGAATTGGAAGATTCCATGAGATTATGTGACAATCATCAGATCTTCACCATACTAGCACTGCAAGCTTCGGGCCCACCAGCAAATGTTTATCACTAGCTAGCCAATGAAACATGAACACATCACCAAACTACAGGCTCCTATCAGCGTGATTAACGACAAGTCGCATGTTTGCATATCCTAAAAAGGGACTATGCGATCATGTGAAAAACCACTAGCATTCTTCAACAAGACCATCAATGGTTAGTCGCATGGTCACATAAGGGGAAAAGGACTTATGTGATCATGCGACAACTCGCATAACAACTTGCCAAAAACCAACTGGGCCCCACTTGTCTGAGTTGCGCACATGGAAAATGCTACCATTAGGAAGAACTAGTGTGAAGATGAGGGGTCAAAAACACAGAGGGTTTTCACACTGGAGGTCAAAAACACAGAGAGTTTTCAACATGGAGGTCGAAAACATAGAGAGTTTTTGACATGGAGGTCGAAAACACAAAGAGTTTTCAACACTGAATACTTTTTGGAACCTTGCAACCTGAGCAATTCCTGCAACCATTCAAACTTGAAAATATCTAAGGGCTTTGAGATTTAGCACGTGCGATCTGAACTAGGGTTTGACAATACATCAAAGAACATGTGGCCAAGAGTGCAAACCATAGAACTTTGTGGATCAACTTCACAAGCTAAAACAAGCTGCAGCAGCTACTGTGGCCAAAATTGAATAACAAGGAAATTTTGGGTAACAACTCTTTTGATAAGAGTTTGAAAGTTTTATTATTTCTGGTTCACCCCCCATCCCAGTACCTATTGTTTCCATCAATTGGTATTAGATTTTTGACTCTCTAAAAGAAAATATTGACAACTTGGGGAGTAGATCCAAGGAGATAAAAAGCTATAGGTATGGAAGAACATTGGAGGTAGCCAATGGGATGATTGAAGAGTTGAAGAATAGGATAAAGGCCTCATTAGAGAAATAAAAAGAATTATCTGAACAACTAAGAGTAAGTCTGGAAAACATTGATGAACTATCTGAAGTTAGTGCTAACTCTGAGGAAGTGTAAGTAGTAATAAAAAATCTGATGGAAAAGAATAAGATTTTGACTGGATAAGTAACCAAGATGAAAATAAATTAATAAAGTCAAGCCATAAGGATGTGTGAAGATCTTGAAGGAAAAATGAAAGCTAAAGATGCAAGGAAAGTTTCTCCACAAGCCAAGAAAACTGTTGAAGATGCACTCAAAGGAAAGGAGGAACAACTCTCTAGAATATCTCAGGAGAATCAATAAATCCTAAGTAAAAATGAAATACTTAGAGAAGAGAATGATAAAGAAAAGAAAGAATTTTAGAGTCCAAGAAAGAAGGAAATGAGAAGCTAAACCAAGGAAGTGAAGGAATGCAAACGATTGAGAAATAATTGAAAAGATAAAGGAGACCTAATGACCTAACCGGTCTAGGTTACATAGGATAAGGAACATTTGAAGTTGGTGAGTCATCAAATCCTAAATTTGAAAAGCCATAGGATGATCCAAATGTAGAAAAAAACAATACCGGTAAGAAACTTCATAGACCTACTTATTACAAATGTGGAAAGATTGGTCATACAACTAATGTCTATTGGAGAAAACTGGTAAGAAAATATTTTCTATTTAATGGTTATTTCTATAATTGTGGAAAGTTTGGACATCAAGCTTATGAGTACAGATCAAGACCTAGTAGTAGATATGATATGAAGGGAGTTTCAATGGCTACTATAATACATGCTATAATTTTGGAGAGAAGAAAAAATATTGCAGGTCAAGAGTATCATCATCAAGAATTCCTAACAAACCAGTAAGTGTTCTAATAAAATAAGGAAACATGAATGTCACATGCACTATTTGTGGGAACTATGGAAATATGTATGTGAACTATCAATTAAGAAACCCTAGAGGTAATTTTGGACCCTGGAGGAAAAAAATTATGGCATGTTTTCATCGTCATAAGATTGGACATCTAACAAGGGATTGTAGGTACATGAACCGGTCACCAAGCAATGAAGATAGGAAAGGTAAAATGATTGTTGATCCTGAAGAAGTGAAGAATGAGATGAAGAAGATCAGGAGGAAAGAAAGAGAAAAACCTGCAAGAAGAGATACCATCCTCTGGTAAAGAGGATCCTACTTCAAACTAAGAATACTACTTACTTATGGGGAGTAATTCATTACATAAAATCAGTAAACCGGTCCCCTTATGACTATGCATGGTAAGATCTATCAACTTTTTGAGATATATTATAGTGTTTCAGCATAGTATTATGATTTCATGAAGTTATATTGATAGGTATACAAAGATCGATATGTTTGGAGGTACAAGTTAGGTTCAGGTATCAATCAGTATAGGGAATATTAAAGCTAACAAGTTAAGAGTATTTATTGCATTAACTTATACGCATTAGAGCTCATTACTAAAATATAATCATGAAAAGTAAAGTCATTTGTCACTTTGTGATTTGGTGAAATTACTTGAGATCTTCTATGAGAACTTCAAAGAAAATACTAAAAGTCTAATCTAAGTTAGAGACATTGAGATTTGAGATCGAACTGAGAATTTGAAGAAACCCTAGCCATCGGTTGAGTAGAGTGGTGTGAGCTTAACCGTGACAAGAAAATATCTAGTGTGATCATGCTATTCATCATGGATAACAGCCTAGAAAATCCTAGATTGATTGACATTGCTGAGAAAGTGCAACCAAAGTACAAGTTGCATCCCATGAAAGCCACTGAGATTGATAAAGATGGAGCCCTATCTTCCATTTCTTTGAAAGTGTTTCTAATAGAATCTTACATCGAGACTTATATCCATTGCAAGATAGAGGAGCTAGGAAATGATAAAATTATGAAAGAATACAACAACATGTGTTTCAGTGGAGTACTAAAGGAGGAATACAAATAATTGGAAACCAAGGTTTTAATGCATTATGTGCATATGCTAATGGAGTTCCATACAGAATGGGAAGGATACATTTTGCAAAAATTCCATGACCAATTCATTTGATTGGATAGACCAATTAAAATCACAAAGGAAATGATCCACATGATCATAGAATTAATGAACGATGGGGAAACCTACACATTAAGCCAAGTTACAACCTGTCAAGTAGCGCAATTGACAAAATAAAAGAATGATCATAGAGCTATGATGGTAGTTGACATTGAAGACCCAGAGCTTAGATTTGCGTTGATGATAATAGGCTATAAAGTATATCAATCTATAAGGATGAACAGTATACCGAGCGGTGCAATTCATTCCACATATATAATTGTGATGGAAGGGATAAAATATGACCTAGCTAATATGGTGTGAAGTCAACTATTTGTAAATCAGAAAAGAATTCAAAAGGACAAAAAGTAATCACTAAAGTATGGCACACTCCTAGTATGTTTATTATTCTATGTGAAAAATTTATTTCTTGGTAAAGGTCAAGTAACTTGGAAAATAGATAGACCTGCTATTTATCAAATGAGTGAGTGTTAGGCCAGTTTTCTACCATAGCGAAAATATTTGAAAATGGCCTTCTCCCTGCAAAGAGTGTTCTTCATTGCCTCCTCCCCCATGCTCTTTATTGTTGTCACCAAATTCTGGTCAAATCTACATCTCCTAATTCACCAAATCTTGAAAGTTATTCAAGTTTCAAGGTCCAAGAGAAGCTTTCTTTAATTTCTAACACAGTGTCAAAAACCCACAGTGTTTTCAAAAAGTCCATGATGTTTTCGACATGTGTGTTGTTTTCACCTACCCTGTGCTTCTTGCTTGTGTGCACTTATCCTTTGGCATCAAAAACTCTCTGTGTTTTCAATCTTTCTTCGTGTTGAAAACATTGTGTGTTTTCAACCTTGCACTAGTTCCCTGTTTGCTGGTGTTTTCTCTAACTGTGCAGATGCGATGTCTGGTGGGGCCCAGGCCTTCAAAGTTTCTTATCGCTGATTCTCTAGGTCTTCGAGCGGTTACGTCTCCTATTTCATGACTTGGCGACTATGTTATCGCTTGGTCTCCTGATCCTTAGTGGTTATCAGCTTTCATTTGACGACGTGGTGGGCGGTCTTTTTCTCCTTAGTCGCGTGATCTCCAAATATCTAGCAGTTATCTACTAGCATCTCATGATCACGTAGGCTGTTAGTTTCCCATGGTCACGTGATCACGGAATGGTGGGTCCTAGTTTATGTTCGGCTGCTTGGTGGTTTACTTGTTTAAGTGCACAAATCCGATGTGCTGTGGGACCTAGTTTTCAGATTGAGCGGAGGGTCCTGACGTGTTAGAAGATCAAAGGTTGTTGTTAAAGTGTGAGGGATACATCAAGGCTATGCACTTTTACAACAACCGTCTGATCCCCTAAAGGGTGAGGCTCATGCCCGATTGGTCCATGTGACAGTTTTCTTTTGGATAGCAGTAACGATGACGGTTAGTGTATGCGGGCTAGTGCATGTTCGCATAGCCCATCTTCGGGCTATGGGATCATGCGATAGGGTGCCACGTGTCTCAGTGGGCCTATCTGTAGCTATTTGGTGGGCTTGGTGGAGGGTGTTATCGTGGCAGTTTCTGGTTGGACCGTGCTGGTGGGAGGGTGGATTTGGAACATGGGCCCAGGCTTGGGTATCTTGGCAGTTGTTATGGCAGTCTGGACAAAAAGATGGCCATACCGATAAAATGTGGTCTTGTTGTGCATTCGCAAGAAGATTTGGCAGTTTTCTAATTTGCCTAGGGACTTGGCGAACAGTGGTCGCGGAGTCGCTAGATTTTTAGCGAAAGGTGCAAAGCATTTCACAAACTAGTGGAGGTTCTTTGTTCACCAGTTCGCTAGATATGTGGGGTCCATGTTTGCGGTGACTAGGGGAGTAGTGGTGTGACACATGGCAGGTGGGCCCAGGTCTGAGGCTTGGTAGATTGTTTTTGGGGCCGAGGCATAGTATTAGTTGGTTGTCGCATGTTTGCATAACTTGTTTTCAAGCTATGTGATCATGCGACCAAGCATATTTTGTGAGGCCCATTTTCCTATGGTGGTCAAATTGTGACTGCTCGGTTGTACAACTGGGGGTGAACAGGTTGAAGAACATCAAGCTTACGAAGCCATGAAGTGACCATTGGAATTCAAATTCAAACTTGTAGTGAGTTTTTTGCGACAGGAAGGACTGGTCTTAAATGTTTTAGCGATCTGATTGGATTGGTTTGGTTGTTGTGATGTGGTCTAGGGTCTATGTGGTTTATTGCAAAGGAGGTTTTGTACTTGGTGGAGTATGGTTTTGCACTTGAGGAGCTATTTGCAAGTGGCCAATTTGACTGATTTTATGGCAGTTCCTGGTTTTCTGTCCTAATCTCAATGTGCTCATAATTGCAAAAATTATTTGAGATCTCTTTCTCCAGGTTGCCTTTGTTTGCTGCCCCTACAGTAAATTTCTTGGCTGTCTCTAATTGGCTTGGTGGGTGAAGGCTATGCCCTAGTTGTCCATAGCTTTTTGCAACTTGTCATGGGTTTCCAAGGCAGCTAGTGGTATAAAGTGTTGAATTTTTGTCTTTGTCTGGGTTCCTTTCTACCACAGTTGTGGGGACTAGTTCCATGAATGTTCTTCCTACAGTGTATTTTCCTTCTTCTCTACATATAGGGTGTTCCCTCTATCCCTTCTGGCTATGGGAATATAATGAAATTGTAACAGTGTCTTATGTCTCAGATTTCAATATATATTTTTTTCTTCCAGATTGTCTCCATTTGAATTTTGAATCATTAATCATACATCAAGGGTGTTTGATTTGTCTATTTGCATTGCCTAAGTGTTTGCAAGTGGAGTTGTCTTTGCAAGGATAACTAGTTCAGAGTTAGTGTTTAGATATGTATGGGCTGGGGTATCAAAGATGCATCATGCTCATCTTCTAGTGGATGCTAGTTAATGTATTGCCTGTTCTTAGGTCTTTTTCTTTGGATAGGTGATAGCATATCTAGGTGCACAGGTGGTTTGGTAATGTGTGATTTGGTCAGGGTGAGTGTGTTGTCTTCTTGTTTCATAGCCCTGTTGCAGTGAGGTATTTGACTCTACTGCCCATTGGATAAGGCACTGGTCTATGAGAGACTTGGGGTACTTCAGGAGTCCATTCAGCCCAACATTAATCATTCATTGAAATCCTTTCCCTTCATGTTGGTAGTAGTAGTAGGAGGTCTCTTTCTAGTTTTCAGACTCATTGCATGCAAATCAGGTTATTGCATGAGGTCATGGTTCATTTGGGTACAGGATACCTACAGGGGTCTGAGAACTATTCCACAGTAATGCATCTGTAGGCCTTTTGTTCATCAACTCAAAAAGAGTCATGATTGTGCAGATGAGGCAATACTCACCCGAGTGAGTGTGGAGCTCAAAGCAGAAGGAGGATGTTCTTTATCTTCATCAATTGGCACTTTTTCCCTTGTCAGACTTTGGAGTGAAGACTAACCAGTTTGTCAATCATAGTGTAGACCTGGCACCGTGTGGGAACAAGTTTAAAAGCCAACAGTGAGTATATTAAGGAGTTGGGAGATAAATTTAATAATACCATGTGGGAATACTTCAAAGACTTCCAAGATAAAATTCATAAGAGGCTTAGGATCCCAACACATATAGTAGAAAATTATAAGGATACAATGTGTTTCATGGTGGAATCCAATTCATGTATAATCCAAGCAGTAGATCCTAGAACATCATGGGTACCTCCTATGTGATATGAAGTGGATGAGAATCTATTAGTACTACAGATACATTCAACGTTGATATGCAAGGATACAGTTAGAACTAAAGAAACCTAGAATTGAGAGAAAAATAAGGAAAATGATTAGTGAAATTGAGAAGAAATATGTCATAGGTGAAGGTAGTCGTGCAGAGGGAAAGTCAGAACATATTTGAGGTATATGCCAAGAAGAAAGGAAAACCGGTGACAAATAAGTTCTTACCCTCCATTGTAGAAGTAGTAGAAGAAGTATAGGTACCCGTGAAACATGTCCCCAAAACTTACAAAAAGAGAAAGACCAAGAAAGTAGTAGATGATGAGAGAACTGATGAAATGATAAGGAAATCTCTCAACTAGCCAAGACGTGCAGTTCTTACAGGTTAATTCCCTCTGTTTAATAATTGATCAAAGGGATAATTGAACATGGAAGAATTGAAAATATTAGTGAGGACCAATAAAAATTTATGACTAGTGAACATAAGAAACTATTGGAAGATGCAATCATTGAACATATGCATATATTTCTAAGACTGTCATTGGAGCTAGAAGCTTGTATCCCTGAAGAACTATATCAAAAGGTTGATGCAAGATGGAAATATGCTTTCCAAACTATGATCGATGTGAACCTAACTTGTTCAGAACATGTGTAGATAGTCAAACATTAGTTAAAAGAAAAATATACCAAACATAAAGAAAAATATGCACAAGCCACCTCGGATTGAGCTAAAACGGGAGCACCCTGTCACCGTCTGATGTTATCTTAGAATAGGGATGTGGGTTTGCTCTCAAATCCAACAAGAATGTCCCTAATGATGTTTAGGAAGGATTAGGATCATTTAGGAACCATGGATATCCCATAAATGGCACAAAACTAGGTATGGAGAACCTATTTTTCCCCTAGAGTCCCAAGGGTTCAAATGAAGAAAGATGTAGATTCTTGGCTATGAGTGCTATGCAAAGATGATTTTAACCAAAGGTGGATATGATATGAATGAAAATTGTTAGTATTGAATGAAATAAACTAGATTAATCCCATTTATCTAATCTAGGATGAGTTATGAAAGCATAAAAGTGAGCTAAATCTAACAATATTAGAAATTATGCTAAGTCTAGATGAAAATGAACATGATAACAATGCTTACTATGAAAGATGGGAATCAATGAATTCCTCTTGGAAGGGAGGCTATTTATAGGATTTGAGGAAGGGCTTGGGTTAGGAAGGGGATTTAGGGTTAGATTTAGAGTTAGGGGTAGAGATAGGGGTATGGTTAAAGGTATGGTCAAGGGGATAAGGGTTAAGGCTTTCTCACACATGCATGAGGAACACTAGGGAAGTGTGAAAGGGGAAAAATGTGGAAGAAGAGTCATAGGCTCTCATTAAGAGGTTTTAAGAGCCATTAATGAGGGTTTAAGGGGTCATTAATGAGTGTGTATGACTCATTAATGAGGGGGTTGACCCAAAGTCAAAGGATGAGGGTTTAGGCTAAGAGGTTTAGGAAACACCTCTTAAGTAGGTTTAGGGAGTGATTAGGAAAGTGAGGATAGGTTTAGGGTTTTCTAGAAGATATCTAGGGTTTTTGGGAATTAAATAATTAATTAATTTAGTCAAAGGGTTTTGAGACCTAATTTATTAAATAATTAATAAATTAGATGGACAAACACACAAAGTGGATTTAAATGTTTTTGGAAGGGATTATTTAATTAAATATCTTTAACTAAAATAGGAGAAGAGATAATGACCATAAAATGAATGAATTAATTAAATAATTAATTAATTAATCAATGATGTTGTCATCAAGTCTTTTATCGACTAAAATATTTTTAATTGACAAATGTATTTTTAGGTGTCAGCATTTTTCCCCTCTGTAATGTGATGCCACAAGTGGCATGGCGTCAAAGACAAGAAAATAAGATGCCCCAAGCTAGAATTATATAGATAAGGGGTTGTGCCCCCTCAAGAAAATAACACAAAGATTAAACTTTGTGGAATTTTCCTCAAAACGACACAAGGAGGAAGGAAAGAATGAAGAAAGATGGGAGGAGGGGATAAGAAAACATTCTTCCAAGGGAAAAGATTCCATATGAATCTATATGAAGGATGCAAGATGCAAGATACAAGATTAAAATATATGATGCAGGATGAGGGGGATTTGGGGAGCTCGTTATGAAAATGTGGAGAGCACAACCTAGTTTAATATAGAAATTTTAGAGACCTACTAAGGTTACTAGGAACATAAGGCCTTGTCACAAGAATTGTAGAGGACTGACACAAAAATACATGCAAGGGTTTCCCCATCATCATGCATGAACCCAAGAGGAGGCATGGTCAAAATGATGCTTGAGAACCCATAAACAAATGACATTTCCCAAGTGCACCATGTAACCCAAAAGATCACATGTGAAACGTGCAAGGTTCATGTCCGATAGACTCACATGCAGAAGAAAAAGATCAAAAGACCTTGCCCCATATTTCCCTCATTCAAAGTGCACCATGATATAAATGATCATGGTAACTATGAGGAGAGGAACAATAAGAAGCCGCAAAAGATAAACAAGATCCATAGGACAAAATCTGAGACCAAAGTGATAAATCCACAAAATGTCCTTTGCCAAGGAGAAGGATTGATGTGATTGATGGGGGGAAGATTAGGCCAGAACATGAGGAAGGAGACATCCTACACAAATCTAGTTTAATTGATGATGGAAGATTAGGTTGGGCATGAGGAAGGATACATCCTGCAAGGACCCATTTGATGATGAGAATGTAGTATTGTTGTTGGAAAATGATGAGTAAAAGATAATCATGTGATCAAATATATTTGAGAAAAGATATTTCTGAAGGACAAGGCTAGGTGTGACAATGTCATATGATCAAAGCTATTGCAGGACTAACGAGGATATGTACAACAAGATGTGACAATATGTACAATGCACGGGGAGATATGGATAATAGATATTTACAAAAGCTCAAGCATGGGGATAGGAAGATCTCTCTATACAAGATATATACAAGAAGCTCAGGATTGGAGATAGTAAGATCTTGCTATATAGGATATATATAGCAAGCTCAGGATTGGGAATAGTAAGATCTCACTATACATGATATATATAGGAAGCTCAGGATTGGGGATAGTATCAAATTGTTGCATTGGATAGGCTATAGGTTAGAACACCTTGGGATTTGATGGGCTAGAGGTGGGGATGGGGATGAGATAAAGAGGATTAGGATGGGGAATGGGGGGATGGGAGTTTGATATATAATGAATCAGTTCACTATGCATGGCGCCTGTTTCTAAGTTTTCACCAACATACTTGTCCAAGGTGCTTGAATTGCCATGTTTTCACTGTGGGAGGATTAGTTTTCTTTTCTTTTTTGCTTTTTTAATTTTTTTTTGTATTTTTCTAGATTTTTCCAATTTTTATGGATTTTCTAGATTTTATAGGATATGGTTCAAGCATAGAACCTCTTCAGATGTATGATTTTGATAGGATCATTTAGGGGCTTTCCTTCTAGTGTTGATAGATGATAGGCTCTAGAGCAAAAACATGTTGTAATGATGTAGGGACCCAACTGAGTAGGTTCAAACTTGCCCTTTTTCTTTCGATGTGCTTGCACTTTCTGAGTTTCTTTGAGGACCATGTCACCAACTTGGAATTTTCTTGGATGGACCTTCTTGTTATAGCTCCTTTTGATTCAATTCTAGTAAACAACTAGGTGATCATATGCTTGCTACCTCTTTTCATCTAACAAGTCTAGCTATGTGAGGTGTGCCATGCAATAGTCTTCATCTGTGGTATAGTTCTTCATGGAGACATGTAATGAAGGTAGCTCCACCTTGAAAGGTAAGCCAAATTTGACACCATACACAAGGGAATATGGGGAGGTTCCTATGGGACCGAGATAAGAAGTACAATAGGGCCAGAGGGCGTGATTTATTTAGAGGTTCTAGTCACAACTAGAATCATTGACGATCATCTTGAGGATTTTTAGGATGGTTTTGTTGGTTACCTGAGCTTGGACATTTCCTTGGGGGAATTACGGGCTAGAAAAATGATGGTGGATGTGGAGTCTGGCACATAGATCATCCATATTTTGGTTTTCAAAAGGTGTGCCATGATCTATGAAGATGGTGCATGGGATATCAACGTGGCAAATGATATGGTACAGGATGAACTTGGATATCTGAATGCCAGTACTGAGGATGAGAGGAATCACCTCAAACCACTTTGTAAATTATTCTATGGATGTTATAATATATTTGTGTCCATCTAAGGAAAGGGGAGTGATTAAGACAATGAGGTCGAAGCCCCAACTTGAAAAGGGCCAAGGTGGCACAATAGGCTGCAAGTTTTGAGCTAGAGCATGAATCAGATTGGCATGCTACTGACATGGTAAATATTTCTTAATGAATTCATAGGAATCATGCTCCATTGTTGGCCAGTAATACTCAACTTTGAGAAATTTCTTTTCTAGGACCATGCCACTCATGTAGGTACCACAAATTCCAACTAGAACCTCTTGTAAAGCTAGCATGACCTTGTTCCAATCTAAACATCTAGAAAGGATGTTGTGATATCCTTGATGATAAAGGGTGTTAGCTACAAGAGTGTAGTGGGATGCTCTATGAACTAGGTTTTGGTGTTGGGTGTTTGTGAGGTGGAGGGATATGATACCACTTTTAAGATATTCATGATTTTGTGGTACCAAGGGGAGTGAGGACCAACCAAGATGCACACCATTTATGAATCAGTATTCTGATAAGAGGGTGTGTGTAGATACTCGACTAAGAATTCATACTACGATGAGTCATGATGGATTTTGAGTAAGGAACCGATGGTTTCCATTCCATCAGTTTCTTTGTTCTATAGCCTTGGTATCTATGTGAATTATAGACTCAGGGAGCACTCTTTCAATCTGTCCACCAGTTCTTTGTAGGGTAGAATCTTGTTTTCTTTCATCTCAAATTCATCTAGGACTTTCTTGATTATCAGTTGTGAATATCCAAACACTTGCAGTTCTATGATGTTCTAATGGATAGCTATCTTGAGGCCTAAGATGAGTGCCTTGTACTCTATAATATTGTTGGTGCAAGGAAATCCCAATTTGAATGATTTAGGGATGTAATCACCTTGAGGTGTGATGAATAAGATTCTTTCCCGTAATCCATGTGATGTGTAGGAACCATCAAAGTATACCTTCCATGTCGGTTGTTCTTTGATCATGGAAAGGTGTTCATTTGTAAATTCCATGATTAGTGGGTATGCATCCACTAAGCGTGCTTTAGCTATTTGATTAGTAATTACTTTCCCTTTGATTAATTTCTAATCTATGTACTAGATATCGAACTCACTTAGTAGCATGACCCATTTCACCATTCGGCCTATCAATATTGTCCTTGATAAAAGATGCTTCAATGGGTCCACCTTTGAGATGAGCTTGATGGTGTGGCTAAGCATGTAATGTTAAATCTTTTTAGTGGAAAAGACCACTGTGAGGCATGTTGTTTCCATTGGTGTGTAGTTGAGCTCATATTTGACAAGAGTTTAATTGATATAATAGATGGCCCACTCTTTGTTGTTGTCATCAAGCTATGCTAATAGTGCCCCTAGTGTTGTAGTAGTTGCAAAAATGTATAGGATTAGATGGTGTCTTGAGACTGGCAGTACAAGAATGAGAGATTTGGCTAGATATTCTTTTACTTTCTCAAAGCTTCTTTGGCAGAGGAGATCCCATTTGAAGTTGGTGTCCTTATGGAGTAGATGTATGAAAGGTTGGCACTTGTCTGCTAGCTGCGATATGAAATGACACACTGATTGTAGTTTACCTTGCAGGCTTCTGATCTGCTTGAGTGTTCTGGGATGAGGCATTTCTGTTATGGCTTTGAAATTTTTAGGGTTGATCTCTATGCCGTGTTGTGATATGATAAGCCTAGTAACTTTCCAGACGTTACACCAAAGAAACTTTTTTGGATTTAGGTTTAGGCCGTAATGATGGAGGTAATTGAATAGACACTTGAGGATGTTGATGTATTCATGTCATGTCTTGGATTTTTCAAGGATGTCATCCACATATTCTTCAAGGATCTTGTGTATCATATCGTGGAAGATGGTTTTCATTGCTTACTGATAGGTGGATCCTACATTCTTTAGCCCAAATGGAATCATATTGTAGTAGAAGGTACCCCATGGTGTTGTGAATTTTGTTTTGTGTTGATCTTCCTCTACTATTTTGATCTGATTATACCCTAAGAAGCCATCCATAAGTGACAACATCTAATGGCCTATTGTGAGATCAACTATCATATCAATGTTCGATAAGGGGAAATCATCCTTGAGACATGATTTTTTCAAGTCCCTAAAGTTTGTGCAGATTTTGATCTCTCCTGAAGGCTTAATGACATGCACAATATTTGAGATCCATTCTGAGTAGTCCACAAATAAGATGATTTTGGATTGTAGTAGCTTCTCTAGTTCTTCCTTTACTAGTAAGGCTACCTTTGGATGCATTTTTTGAATCTTTTTCTTGACTATTTTTTACATTGGGATGCACTGCTAGATGGTGGATGACAAGATTAGGATCAAGCCCTAGCATGTGTGCATATGACCATGAAAAATTTATGGTGGCTTCTTGGAGAAGTTCTTTGAAGGTTGGTTCTCCAGCTTCAGTTAGGGATGTTGCAATATATGTAATCCTTGGGCATTTGTTTGTTCCCGAGTTAACTAGCTTTGTTTCCTCGATGATGATGGATGATTTCTCTGGTATGTAATCCTAGATGGGGGGAAGAGGCAAGTCCTCATCTTTTAGCACCTCAAAGAGGTTTTCACCAAAATATACACCCTTTATTTTTTCTTTTTTAGAGTCAGAATGTGCCCCAGAAGGGTTTTCACAAAAGGACTCATTCTTTTCTTTTTAATTTTTAATTTTGCAGCTAAAGACTTCCTCTTCCCCATATTATCCCTTAGGGTTGAGCTTGTAGATATGAGTTGATTCTTGTTCTTGATCTGATTGTCGGCCTGATGATCCCATTAATCTTAGGAGTGTGTATGTGCTTTGGAACTCATCGATATGTGTTATGATTGGTTGACCCTAGTCTGAGTTTGGGATGAATGAGGGGAAGTTTAATGACGTGAATGGTGAGTTGATGGAAGATAGTATTTCCCAAGAGGGTATCATCATCGAAGATGTCATTGTAGGATTTATTTTCTTCCTCTTCAGGGATGTCTTCAATTTCTATGAGTTTGTCCTGGATATTCAAGAGAGTGGCGTTGGGCAGATTAGTGCCCCCATTTGTGGTATTGGGTTCTTGTATGCACAGACAAGAGGTATTAAAGCTAAGGCCTTGATATTTAGGATTTTATGAGGCCTCTATTGGATCTTTGCTACCACTTTCTTCTGGTCCTAGACCACCACCTCGATAATTCCATTTCTGTGTAGCATATTTATGCAATGAAGGATATTTATCTTTGAAGTAACTGAGGAGCTCAGTGTTAGGAGGTGGGGGATCTTTGTATAGCCACCTATTGATGTCATGGTCTATCTCTAGAATATTTATGATTCCATGAGAAACAAAAGTTAATGGCCCCAACTATTTGATTTTAGGATCAGCTATAGTAGGCTTACTTTGATGGCTTGGGCACCCTTATGTATGTGGATCCAATGATAGGACCCCTACTACAAATGCATCATTTAGGCTATACTCTCCACAACCCTAGTTGTTGATCTTGAAAGAAGAGAGGGTGGAGGCTAGGATTGTTTTTGGATCATTATTGGATAGGGATGAGCTGGCAATAGAAGTACCAATGTCGATTCTAGGACAATGAGTGCAATGGGGGAATGAAGCCTCCAATGCATGATAGTATGGGGTGAACCCACAATAGTGGGGTACACTTTTTTGCCTGAACGAACATGAAACTCTACATTTTGAAAAAAGATTTCAGTTTCAGATGCGTATTTTCATTAAACCATTTGAAATCAAAAGATAATGTAAATTGGAGTCTTTTAGGATTTTCTATCTAGATTCTAAATATATTTTTTATTTTTATTTTTGAATTGATTTGAATGGTTTTTTATTTCTCTCACAAAAACTGGTATGTTACTGAAAATGTCATTTTCAAAGAGTTACATTGCTTTCATAGAGTATAACATTTTTTTCTAAAATAGATATCAATGTGATTGTTTCAAATTTAGTTTTGTAACATCCATTCACAGGGCATGTGATTACTTTTATGACATTATCATGATTATTGCATATTTTATTAACGTTTGAAGTTGACGAAACCGTAATTTTGACATACCTTGACTACATAGCTTATAACTTATCGTCTATTTGTCTAATTTCTTTTTTTTATTATTGAAAAATAACTTCAATACATAGTGCATAGATATATTTTAGAATTTTTTTCTCTCATTTACTATTTTTCCATAAGCATTAATCATAGAGGTATACATATGGTGAAATATCTATGTTCAGTAAAACTAAAAATATAAAGTCATAATAAACTTAATATATATTAACATTATAATCATTGGAAATATTTTTTTCAGTAGTACCTTACTACATAAATAGTTTTGTCAAATGGAATCATTTGATCTACCAAAAGATAAAGGTGAAGTGATTTTTTGTCAGCATTTTAATAAATGTGAAGGAGACTCCATTGTCGGTATGAATGAGGAGTATAGATGTTATATCAATGTTTTTTTTTTATTTAAGAGGCTTTGAGCTAACCATTGTTAATTAATTCTTCAAATAGAACCTCTCAAGGCTTAAATCATCATATTTTATTAAAAATGTGTTATTTCAGCAAAAATCAGCATGTCTTAAAAAGTGTAACCCACTATTGTGGGGTCACCCTAAGAGAAGGGTTGGGGATCTACATGGATAGTGATATTAGTACCTTGATGTAGAAATTTGAGGCACTAGTGATAAGTAGATGGTATGACTTTGATTGAGTGAATCCATGGTCAGCTGAGGAGGATGCTATATGGTAGCTCCAGATCAACAACATGGTAGTTGGTGTCTTGAATTTGTAGGCCTAGCTTGATGGGAAAAATAATGGTACCTTATGAGGTACACTCAAAGTTATCATAGGTCTTGAAGGTGATGACATCATGTGATATATCAACCTCTATGAATCCCACTTGCTGGATGAATTTTAGGGTACACAAAATTAGGGCTGAGTCATTATCTATCATGACCCTTTTGATGGTAAAATCTTTGACAATGATGGAAATACAGAGAGGGAGGTTGTGGTCAGGCTCGACAACTGGTATGTCAGATGACTTGAAGGAAAGAGCACATGATGTTGATAGATGTCCCACAAGGCTCTCAAACTGGATGGTATTAATGTTTATGGTTACATGTCCTTCTTGGAGGGCTCAGTTGAGGATCTCTTGTTGGATGGGTGAAGTGCAAAGAAGGTTGGGGATAGAAATTTTGGTAGGTGTATTCCCAAGATGTTCTAGAAGGTTATATTGTGCATTATGTGTAAGAATTGGATTAGCATTGGTGACAGATATCCAACCTCTGTGTGTGGTAATAGCACATTGTCTATCTGCTCCCTTAACATGGATGACATTAACGGTGAGCTCAACTTGGGTTATGCATCCAAAAAATGTCATAGTTGATGTGGGAAGTAGTATAGTTTTTTCTGTCAACATGGTCTCCTTGTTTGCCTTTAACTTGGTTCTAGGGTGGGGGATTGGTATTGACTTGGTTCTTCCCAGCATTGTGTCAAGGGAACATATTCTGGTATATTTGTAGATTGGCATTAGATGAGGGTTGGGCCAGTGTGTCCACTTGGATCTCTTTTTTGTCAATGAGATCTTGGATATAGTGCTTCAGTTTCATGCACCTAAGGTTAGTGTGTCCTTTAACATGATGATAGTCATAGTATTCATTTTCTTTGTACCATGTTGGCTTGGGAGTTACATCATCAAATTGCTAAGTTGGAGGATAGGTAATAAGATTATCTTTATCCATTCGATGTAAGATTACGTCCAATGATTCACCAAGAGATGTGAAGGTACACTATTGATTAGTCTAGATTCAAGGCTTGTTCTAAGTTGGGGTAATAGATATGTCATCAACCTGATTTGTTGGGTTTACTTGTTGTTGAAAGTGTTGCATGGATTGTTGATTAATTGATGTTTGTTTCTATTGATATGCAGGAGTAGGTGTAGGAATAGCCACAAAAATTTAGACATGTTTAGTGTCTATGCCTCTGTCATGACAACATTCTTGTTCCTATTCCAGTAGCAAGGCTTGTCATTACTAGGTTTACTATGTGAATCATCTTTGCAATGCAGGATGGTGCCTTCATCTAAGAGGCCTCTTTCAATGTCTATCCCTTTGCCTTTGATGTCTTGGTAGGTTTGGATGTAGTTCATCCTCATGAAATGGGATATTTTAGGATGTAGGTTATCGATCAAGATCTTGGTGAGATCCTTCTCAGGTGGTTGTTACAACAACCTTATGGTGAGGTTTTTCCATTGTTGCAGGTAACCAGCTAGGATCTCACCTCCTTTCTACTTTGAGTTGCAAAGGTCTAACAAGGACAACTCATCATCAACATTATGGGCATATTGGGCTACAAAATTATCAAGATTTCAACAAAGGTTGTGATTATCTCATAAGGTATCTTGTAAAACCACTCAATATAAGTCCCTACCAAGCTCTTAGAGAATAGGTGCATTAGGAAATTGTCATTGTAGGCCACTTCTTGGCAAGCCATATAGAATTCCTTGACATGGCTGGCTAGATCTCCTTTCCCTCGATATTTGTCAAACTTGGGTGTCTCAAAGTGTTTAGGAAAGGGGATTTTTGTGATTGATCTGTCAAAGGGATAGGGATAGACCTCCTCAAATTTGAAATCTTTTCTCTCAGTTTGGGCTCTAAGATCCTTAAGATAATTCTTCATTTCTTCTCATTCGGCATTGATTGGCATCAGAGTGGGTACTCCCATTGGGAAAGGATCTGATAGTGCTAGTGAATATGGATAGTTTTGTGGAGGATATTGCAGAGTAGGATAAGGAAATTACCCAACAAGATAGGTGGACTAAAATGGATTTTGGGGTGATAGTGGCTGGGGAGGATACTGTTGTTGAGGTATGGGGGTATATTGCTATGGAGGATATAGATTTTCTTTTTGTTGCTAGGAGATGATGGGATATTGTTACCGCTATGCTGGTAAGTATTGCTGCTATGGAGGAGACTGAAGGAATGGTGCAACTTTCTAATAGGATTGGCCTTGGTGCACATGGATTTGGGCTTGGATAATGTAGGTGGGATGCATTCTCACATTTCTTAGGGGCAGAGTGCTATTTGAAAGCTGGTGATGGGAGGTGGTTGCGGTAGGTAGTTGGGGAGATGAGATGAACTTTGATGTTGGGGTGGGGGTACGGATTGAGAAGTGGCAAGTGGTATAGATAGATTGTTGGTATATGAAGGAAATGATGAACCTAGAGGAGGTTGTGATGTTTGTTGTTGTGCTGCTTGAGGGAAAGTGGCTTGTAACTTTGTGGGAATGGATATGTGTGATTTGGTTTGTATTCCTAGGGCATGCATTTGGGCTTGGGTGAGGCCCCAACAAGATCTTGTTGGTGTTGGAAGTTGTGACATAGAGGATATTGGAAATACAGATGTGATGGCAGGAGTTTGGGATGTAGATAGGGGATTCTAATATCCCATGAAGGGAATTCCTATTGTGAAAGTGGCATGTTGGGCTTGTGTGTTGCATATATAGGGTGGATGAGGAATGTACATAGAATGAGTATACCAGATGATGGGTGGAATGAATTCTTGTGTGGAAGCTTGCTAGGAAGTAGGAGGAGGAACTTACATTTCACCCGGGAAGGGTGGTGTTGATGCAGAAGCTTTCTCAGTAAAAGAGGGGAATGATTGTGTTGTCCCTGAAAAGGATGGTATTGATGCAGAAGCTTGTTGAGCGAAAGAGGGGAACAATTGTGTTTCCCATGGAAAGGATGATGCTAATGAGGATGCTTGGCTCATGGAAGGTGGAGGAATTTCTTGTGTGGCAATTTTCATGGGAGGTGGAGGTTGGGTTTGTATGAAGCTTTGGACCTGAGTGGCGGCTTAAGATGTTGTAGATGATCATGGTGTTCTCATGATGGAAAAGGGAGTGGATTGTGTTGTTGTTTGTGTTGTGGGACTTTCAAAGCTACTTTGTAAGAGATGGGGGATGGGTGAGGCTACCTAAGATATTTGTAAGTTAGGTTCATGGATTTGTTGGATGATGGGAGTACCCTCTTGTGCAATTTTTTCCAATATAGCCCATCGATTTTGGTCAATGATTGCAGTTACCATTTGTGCATGCCCTAGATGGCTCATGAATGCTTTCATGGAGAAAAAAGTGGGGGTTCGATTGGATCTTCCCATACATTCTTGACCTGTAGGGGTTGTGGATTATAGGTTACCCTCGCACTATTTGGATCATTGGGGTCAGGTGAACTAGTGACCAAGTTGGTATTCATATTCCTTCTCTTCCTAGCTCACATCTTGGCAGGCATGAAATGTAGATCTAAGGATGAAGATGCTGAGGATGGGTGGATGTAAGATGTTTGTTAAGGAAAACTCTAAGGATGGTGGATGTAGATCTAACACATATTTAAGGATGGTAGCTAGGATAAGCTTATGAAAACCTAAGGATATGATACAAGTATTTCGATGATGCTTAGATGAATTGAAGGATGGTGGGATTATGAAGTGGAAAATTATGGATGAGGAGGATGGTGGAGGATTACTAAATGTTCTCAATGAGTTGTTTCTTCCTGATGTAGGATCAATGATGATAGGATTGTCAAGCTAAGATAGAGTGACAATCTTCAGAAGATGGGATCCTTTCCAGTGTATTCTAATCTCTTTCTTGAGATTATGAGGCCTTAAAAGACAAGTATGACATGCCCTAAACAATGCTTAGTCAAAGCGTAGTGCTGGGATGTTTTTGATTTAGGTTAAGGATTAAGAAAACTCTAAAGATATGACACTAAGTGTTAGGATTTGGTTCAAGGATGATGGATTCTAGATTTTGATGTTGGATTTTGGATCAGGGATCAAGATGATGGATTCTAGATTTTGATGTTGGATTTATGGAGGATGACCAACTAATGTTGTTCTAAAGGATGAAATATTTTGCAAGGATGATCTATGATGTAATCTAGGGAGATGACCTATGATGCAAGAATTCAACTAGGAAAATGATAAAGATGCCACTAAGGATAAATGATGATGTAATGATGTAACTAAGGATGATTTAGGATGAAAGGATGTTGAGATAGGATGTTATTCTAAAAGAATTATGGATATGCAATGGGCCAAACTAGTCTTCACTCTCTAGGTTGACAAAGCGACAATTGACCTAGAATTGGGCTTCAAATTGTTTCACTCTTGCATTATAAGCCACATTGTCTAGTTTCTTCTGATACTTGGTTTATGCTGGGATTTCCTTTAGGGAAGGTTGGTGATCTTTTAGGTCTCTTTTTGGAATCTTTCTCTCCTGATAGACATGGGAACTGGGAAGCTTTCATTTTTTATGCTCGATTGAGTCAGACATAGTTTTGAAGGATTTGGAAATTGGATTGAATCAATGCTTCTGAATAACTTGATCTTTTTTGATAGGTTTTCAATTTGGTTTCCAATTTTAATTTGTCTCCAGTGGAAAAGGAAAAAGAGACTCAAGAGATATTCTAAAATATATTCTAAAAAAGCACAAAGCAACTTTGTGGGATACAAACAAATGTAGACCAAAGATTCTGATAGGGGTCCCAAAAATTTGTATGTTGTAACATATGTTTTTCACTGAGTTTGACACTTCGAAAATACACCAATAAGAAATACCTAAGAATAGGCTAGTATCAAAAATTTTCCCCACAACTTGGTATCCCAAAAAGGGATACAAATGGTGAGTAATCTTAAGGTGATCCGGGAAACCACTTGGATCGATCCTTGGGAAAAGATTTTGATACCTTTGGGAGTGGATTGGGAAGCCTCTAATTAAAAAGTGTTTGATTTGGTCCATGGCATCATCTCAATTGATTTTTACACACATGACTCACTTAAGAGCCTAGTTGACCATGCTGAAATAGTAGGGATATTCATCTACCTCAGTCTACCATCAACACACATCGCCCGAGCTTGAGGGGATGAAGCAAGAGTTTTCTCAGTGCTTTGTTTCTATACTGATCGGGGAAAAAATGATTTAAGGTCATTCTCCAAAGAGGAAGTATTTTTCTCCTTGGACAAGTCTCAATTGAAGTAAAACAAATGAACTTTTCCTAGTTCAGTTTGTTTTACGTCATTAAGAATATCAAGGATTTGTAGAATTCGACAAACTCCTAGATGCACATCAAAAAGAGTTCTTTTCCAGATTGATTAAGTGTATTTCATGCCAAGACCTTCAGGCACATATGTTTAGGTTTTGATTTTTTCTTTTCTTAAAAATAGAAAAATCTCTTTGAAATATTTTTGTAAGTGTTTTATCCTTTTGTATTCGAGATTGAGTTTTCCCTTTTTAGGATCCCAAATTTTGAACTTCGATTGAGAAATGAATGTGCTTTATTTTTATCTTTGTGCACTAAATATTTTATTTGTTTAGGACTCAAATGAAATGAATTTTGATATTGACATTGGTTCATTTTTTAGGGTCATTTAAGATTTGGTGTTTAGTTCAAAATTTTGAAACTTTTCCTAGATTTGCACTTTGAGACTTGCATAAAACTTTCAAAACACTCAAGTTTTTTAAATGGAGTTCATTTTAACCAAAAAAAAAGTGTGATGAGTGATTTTGATCACTTTAGGATTGATTTGAACCATTTAGGAAAGATATGTAGATTCTTTCCTTTTAGGCTTTCAAGAGTGAATGAAAGTTTGTTTTAAGTCCAAGTGAGGTTTGTTTTTAGTTCCTAGATTGCATAAAACCTTAAGAATTTGTAAATGAAGTTCATTTTAACCAAAAAAACAAATAATGATGAGTGATTTTGATCACTTTAGGATTGATTAGGATTGATTTTGAACTATTTAGGAAAGGTTGGCAAATCAGTTTGTTTTAAGAACTTGAGATTGAATGAAGGGTTCTTTTTAAGCTTAAATGGAGATTGATTTAGTTCCTAAATGCATAAATGAGTTAATAGGTCTTAGAAATTTTATTTTATTTTTATTAACATGCCCTCCAAGGAGTACCTGCAAACAACCAAGTTAGAAACTACAAATTTGAAGCTTAGAGGCACCAGGAGGCCCAAATGAACCAGGTAAAAGCCAACCAAACCCAAGTTTAAGCCCTTACGCATGCCCCCTATTCCCATATGACTAAACATGGAAGGGTATTTTATGTTCTTTACTCATACGATTTAGGATAGAGGCTCATACGAGTAACTTTGACTCCTGGTATGACAAAACAAGGCCAGAAGACTTAAAAGAGGCCAAAAATA
This sequence comes from Chamaecyparis obtusa, assembly GCA_027943335.1. NCBI lineage: Eukaryota > Viridiplantae > Streptophyta > Pinopsida > Cupressales > Cupressaceae > Chamaecyparis > Chamaecyparis obtusa. Next base: position 156,511 of record BSBK01004434.1, read on the forward strand.
AATGCAGAAGCTCCATACAAGTAATGGGCACCTCTAGTATGAAAATACACAAGTACCAATATGATAATAAAAAAAAACCCCACAAAGTTTACTCGTATGATAATTCACCCTAAACAAAATGAGATTTCCAAAAAAAGTGGGGTTTTGGCTCAGAAACCCTAAAAAGTAGTTGTGAAGTGTGGTGGGGGTCCCATCGAGCATGCCAAAATGTGATTGATGTGAATCTAAACTTTTTGGAATATACGTAGACCATAAAAAAATTAGTCAAAATAATCATATACCAAACATAGAGAAAAATATTCACAAGCCACCTCAGATTGAGCTAAAACAGGAGCACCCTGTCATCATTTGATTTGCTCTTAGAATAGGGATGTGGGTGTGCTCTCAAAACATAAGTAGCATGTCCCCAATTCTATTTAGGAAGGATTAGGATCACTTAGGAACCATGTATACTCCATAAATGACACAAAACTAGGTATGGTGAACATGTTTTTCCCTTAGAGTCCCAAGGGTTCAAATGAAGCAAGATGCAGATTCTAAGCTTTGAATACTATGCAAAGTTGATTTTAACCAAAAGATGGATATAATATGAATTAAAATGGTTAGTATTGCATGAAATAAACTAAATTAAACCAATTTATATAATCTAGGATGAGTTATGAAAGCATAAAAGTGAGCTAAATCTAACAATATTAGAAATTAGGCTAAGTCTAGATGAAAATGAACATGATAACAATGCTTAATATGGAAGATGTGAATCAGTGAATTTCACTTGGAAGGGAGGCTATTTATAGGATTTTAGGAAGGGATTGGGTTAGAAAGGTGAGTTAGGGTCAGAGCTAGGGTTAGGGGTAGAGTTAGGGGTATGATTAGAGGTATGGTGAAGGGGATAAGAGTTTAGGCTTGCTCACACATGTGTGAGAACACTAGGGAAGTGTGCAAGGGGACCAAGGTGGAATAAGAGTCATAGGCTCTCATTAAGAGGTTGTAAGAGCCATTAATGAGGGTGTAAGGGGTCATTAATGAGTATGTAAGGCTCATTAATGAAGGGGTTGACCCAAAGTCAAAGGATGAGGGTTTAGGCTAAGAGGGTTAGTGAACACCTCCTATGTAGGTTTAGGGAGTGATTAGGAAAGTGAGGATAGGTTTAGGGTTTTCTAGAAGATGTCTAAGGTTTTTGGGAATTAAATAAATAATTTATTTATTTAAAGGGTTTTGAGACATAATTTATTAAATAATTAATAAACTGGAGGGATAAACACTCAAAATGGATTTAAATGTTTCTTGGAGGGATTCTTTAATTAAATGTCTTTAAGTAAAATAGGAGAAGAGATAATGACCATAAACATGAATTAATTATTTTATTTATTAATTAATAAATGATGATGTCATCAGGTCTTTTATCAAATAAAATATTTTTAATTGACAAATAGATTTTTATGTGTCTACACAAACATATAGAGAGATTAGAGAAATAAATATTGTAATAACTATTCCTAATCTCTCAACATTAGAAATTGATGAAGCTATAAAGGAGAACATTAATAAATTCAAAGTAAGAAGAAAAGTTGCAAGAATCTTGGTAAATAAATCACAAGGAGTGGAGAAAGAGGCGATTGACATATGGAAGCTAGTTTTCAAATTTGATCAAGAGGAACTCCAACTAGACAAAGATGTGACTACACAACCAGTGGATGACATATTTAGCATAAATAAATTGATTGTAAATGTAATTTCAAGTATAACTACTCATATTCAATAAATTGAAAGGATTGATTTGACAAAGGACATCACAGATGAAGTTATCATTAAGGATATTACCAATAAACCACCTTCTCTTGATGATACCTTGGACAGTGGTGATTTATCATCCATGCAAAATTTGTTGGATACCAATTTAATAGATGTGGATACATATGTGGACAATACACCAATGGCTGTAGAGATAAGGAATAAAACATAGAACCGGTCAGCAATACCAATATGATGAATCTACAATATGTTGAGGCACCTACAACCTCTCAAATTAATCCTATTGCGCAATGATAGAATGATAATCCCACTGAGGAAAGGGAAACATAGAAGGAGAGTTAACAAAAGGTTGTTGTAGTGTAGAATCTAGTTAAGGACAAAAATCAGTAACAACATCCAAATACACCTAGTATATCTAAAGATGAGACTCAAAAATGTGAGAAGTCAAGTGAAAACAAGAAAATAAAGAGAGATGAAGATGGAGAGGAAGAAGAAAAATAATATAAAGATGAGATAGTGATACCAACTATTGAGATCACTAAAATTAAACCAAAGGAGCTAAGGAAGTATTCTTACCAACTTATGCTTAAGGAAAAAAGAGACAAAGAAAAACAAAAGAAGAGGAAGGAAAACATTTTGAGAAAAGATAGAGACATTCTATCTGACATAGTTCCTAATTTTGACGTGATGCCCCAATTATTAATCAACTTGAAACACTTGTAAGAGAAATAAATGAACCTGATCACATGTGAAGTAGAGGAGGAGAAGATATAGATGACTGAGAAAATATTGGAAAATAAGATGTTGTACAAACTACTTGAGAAAATTTCCATTGATAAAGTGAGATTGTTTGGACTAGTCAAACAATTAAAGGAGAACTTGCAAGAAGTTGGACAGTTATTTACAAAAGTTACAAATACCTCTCATTTCACTAAGGAGAAAAAGGAAAAGAGAGATAAAGAAGAACATGTACTGATGAACCTAACAACTACTCTGGATCCTACAACCAGTTCAATGTCAAATTTTATAGCTTGAAGGTAAAAGAGGTTACCTATCAGATGAAACAACTACAAGAAGATGAAGACAAATGGGTAATGACTCTATTAGAGTTACAATAATTCTTATCACCCACTATGGACATACTATAGAAAAGCATCAAAAAGGAAAAGGGACTCATAGAAACCCCTGATATGAGTAACTTAGATATTATAGGAGAGTTGGTAGCTAGACTAAATGGTCAAATTATGAGTTGGGAGACACTCAAAGAGTCTTGGAAGAAATCTACAGATTCTACAAAATCAATCTACAAGCACATTTTTTCAAAACTGTTAGTATGATCAGATGGTTATATGCCTTTGGCATTTTTGTCAAAGGGTGAGATAATATGATAGTATATAGAAGGGGAGATAATAGTATAGTGGAGTTGGAATATACACAAGGGAGCTAGTACATTTAAGGGAGATAATATATTTGCATATCATTTGGAATTTTGAATTTTTCCATCAATGCCAAAGGCAGAGAATGTTGGCATTGTAATGGGTTTAAAAACCTAGTGCATATTTGATGTTGGTTGTCATTGATGATAATCAACTAGACAAATAGTTAAGTGATTGATTGAGTACTTTGAGCAGCAAATAGCTAATACGATGAAGAAATCACATAGATGGTGAATCACAATCATTTGATGTCATAAGAATAATTTTGATGTTATAAGATGAATAGGTACAAAGAATATTGAAAAGTACAAGATGTTAGTCAAACTGGTAAATAGAGAGTAAGAAAAGTAAACTAGAAAATTGACTAAGGACAAATAGGTGAATTGAGTAAAGTAAGACATTGGAAATAGTAAACGAAATTTATGACCTATACATAGTGGCTGAAGGGATAAGTGTATTGGAAATAGGGGAGCACAAGTTTGTGACCATAAATTAGTATGGAAGACAAGTATCTAGTGTGGTTATGTTTCAATCGGTCAACAATAAATTTTATAGTTTATCAAGCCAACTTAGACAGATGAGTGAGTGATAACAAATTTTGTAGATGCAGTCAATCTAGACACTCAGGAAGTAAAGTATGATCAATAAAAAATCATTTCATTACACTTATTGAGATCAAAAACTTTATTGTGTATGATTCCTAGGTGAAGTTGGAGTAAATAAGAAATAAGTTTGTTTTCTTGAGAATGAAAACAAAGATGCAAGAATTAAATAAGGTGGTGAAAGTAAGACGTGTTATGGTTGACTAAATATTTTTTGATGGTGACTAGGGTTGATGTTCAAAATCCTAAACATGTTATATATAAAATTTATGAAGTCTACTTAATGTATTGGTGAGATAGACAGAGCGTTGTGCTGGAAAAATAGAATAATATAATATCATATAGATCTAAAGATGTGATCAAGTGATTTAGTGGAATAGTCATAGAAGGTCAATACAAAGTATTGTATGATCTTAAAGGATCTTCTTCAAAAAACATGTTCTATTATACATGTCATTAATATTGTTGTTTCTTAGCTACTATAACAAGTTTGTAAATCCTTTAACACGTTAGTTCTTAGTAGGACTTATTTGTAAATCCCATAATCGGGTGCACTCTTCATAGATTTGTAAAAATCCTCTAGAAAGGTAGACTATAATATGTCTTTCAATACTCCTAACAGGGTATTAATAACTTCTAATAGGGTGATTCTCTAGAAGAGACATTGTAAGCCTTTAATAGGGAAAACTTCATGACTGCACTGAGAAGATTCATGGGTATTAATTCCCACTGTGGTTTTTACCTTTCAACCAAGGGTTTCCATGAAATAATTAGTGTGTTATATGTGTGCCTATATTATTATTTGGTTTAATGCACTTTTACAAGACAATTTTAGTTATATGCTTTGTAGTATGGAGGTTTCTTTTGTTACTATTTAAAGCTATCAGAAAGAGTTTGAAATTTTTATTAGTTCTGATTCACCCCCTCCTCTCAGTACCTATTGTTTCCAAAAATGGAATGGTTCAAGTAGCCATTATATAGGAGTTCTATGAATTACACAAGAATAGTTTAGAAAAAAATAATAATAAATGTTGTCAAACGTTCTAAAATTATTCATTAGTCTAGCAAAGGATTACTTATGTAATAAACTAATGCTCCAAAAAATAGAATTAAAATGAGGAAAATAAATTTCTAGTTTTTTGGATATGGGATTAGGAAATTTGGGGATATGTTTAAAAATTCAATTGTTTTTATCAATTAGAAGCACAATAAAATATTTGAATTTTTTCATCTTAGGCTTTTGGCCGAGTAACATAGGATTTTTACTTTAAGATTTGTTAATTAAAAATTCTATATATTTTCATGGCATTAATATTACTGTATTAGGTAATAGTTAATTTTTTATTGGAATAGGTCTTCATGAATTTTAGGACTAGAGAGAAAAACCCCATTAGAGTATACTTGACATATTTTCATATAGTAGTTTGTTAGAATATATTTTCTCAAAAAATTATATGCTAAGAAAATAATTTTAAATAAAATCCATTGTATTTCTAAGTGCTCATATGATTAATTAGTATATTTTCCATCTCAAAGAGGAAATAGAAAATAAAATAGAGAATATTATACAAAATAGACAATGTTATTTTCTCCAACAAAGTCTCATCAATAAAATGAACACATAAGATAGTAACACAATGATGCAAAAGTTCCTTCAAAATGAAATCCAAGGAGATCAAAATCTGCTTGAAGATCAAAGTTCTGGGGAAGACAAGGTGATTGTTGGTTTTGTGGAAAATTGGGCCACGTAAAAAAGGATTGTAGAAATTAAAAAAAGGCATAAGAAAGGGTGTAGGATAGAAAATAAAACATAGCCTATGACAAAGACTATATTATTGCAATACTATCAACACGTGACACCACTTTTAACTCATGGGTTCTTGATTCTGAAGCTTCTTTCCATGCCTCTTCTGGTACAAAGTACTTCAAAAACTACCAAGGAAGTCAATTTGGAAAAGTATATTTGGGTGACAATAAAGCTTGTGATTTTTTTTGGAAAGGTGATGTTTTGTTATCATTAAAAGATGGATGTGCATGGTTATTGAAGGATCTGTTCATCAAGTTCCCAAACTAAAAATAAATCTAATATCCATCTACCAGCTCCACACTCAAGGTTACAACACTTATTTTTATCCTGATGCTTAGAAAGTAACCAAGGGATCATTGGTGGTTGAAAAGAGAAATAGAGTTGGTAATAGGTATCTTATATATTTTAGAAATTAATGGTAAAGTGGGAGCTTCTATGATAGTTGTGGACAATAGCTCAAATATTTAGCATCAAAGACTTGGTCACATGAGCAAGAAGATCCTTGATGTTATGCAAAAGGGAGAAAAATTACTGGGCCTTAAATCAATTGACTTGAAATTTTTCCAACATTGTATTTATGGAAAATAAAAGTAGGTCAGCTTCTTAAAGACTGGTCATGAGAAAAAGAGCATGCCTTTAGCGCTGGTTCATTCAAATGTCTTCAGACCCACTGAATTAACCTCCATTGGAGGATCAAACTAATTTTTCATATTTATTGATGATTGTAAAAGGAAAGTGTGGATTTATATGCTTAAGAGGAAATTTGAAGTATTTACTAAATTGAAAATTTTTAAAGCATTAGCTGAAAATGAGATTGGGCATAAGATCAAATGTTTGTAAAATAATAATGGTGGTGAATTATATTCATTAGAATTTGATAAAAAAGTAATAATTATAATGGTATCGATAGAAATTAAAATTGTCCCTTTTATGCCTCAAGGGAATGGAGTAGCTAAGAGGCTAAACCACACAATTCTCGAGAGAGATCGCTGTATGTTCTATAATGCTAGATTGGGACAAGAATTTTTGGTAGAAGCCTATAACATAGCAGTGTATTTGATCAACAATATTCCTTCATCTCACTTGGATTTTTGTGTTATCAAAGATGAATGGAAGGGAAATCCAATCTCTTATACACATCTTCGGGTCTTCAGATGTGAAGCATTTTCTCATGTCCCTATAGAAAAAAAAGACCAAGTTGGACACCAAATCATAGAAGTGCATTTTTGTTAGATATGAAAAAGACCAGTATGGGTTTCAAATTTGGGATCAAATTGTGAAAAATATAATACAGAGTGAAGATGTAGTTTTTAATGAGAGGATTTTTCTAGCTCTGCAAGAAAAAGAAAAACTAGTGATCGACTATGTACCATTTTTAGTCTCTAAAAACAATACTTCATAGGGAGAAAATAATGGTGATATGTTGTAGTATACATATATAAATATAGGAAGAATGTATCAACCTATGGAAGCTCCTCTTGTAGTGTGTTTTCTACCCATCCATGTTTCTCCACCATCTATGGTAGAGACAAATTTTGTATTCACTAGTAACATTGGTCAAAATGATGAACATGCTTAGTATACTTCTAAAAATAATAATTCAATGTGGAATCCATATAAAGGTTCTTCTCCAAGGTCTTTCTAAAATGATGATGTATTTGGATCATCATAGGTTGTTCAAAATATTGCACATTGTAAACCTAAGATTTTAAATACCACTCCCTACAAGTTTCGTCACCATGATGTGGAGTCCAAAACTACAAAAAAAATGTTTGGAGAGGGCTACAATGGTTGAGGATCTATTGAATGTCAGAACATCCATAATCTTACTCATGCATGTACTAGTTTTTGTTTGTGATGGTCAATTTAAAGTACAAATTTGATTCCTGTAGCAAATGTTAATGCCCAAAACTCTCCATTTGTCATTTCCAATAAAGTAGCACATGACATGGATATGTTAGAAAGGTCTATGTGGCCATGGGATGCTAATAGAATTGGAAATCAAAATAAATCTGCAAATATAAATGCTCAATTAGATCCAAGCTTCATAAAACCCTTTGCTCAAGCTAAAAAGTATGAGCCAGATGATGATATAATAGTAGGCAGCAATCAAACAAGGGAATTAAAAGGTGGAAGATCATAGGAAGAGAGGGGTATAGAGAGGAAAGGTAACAATCATAATGCTGATTTATAGAATAATGAATTTAGGAGATCTAAAAGACAAAGAAAAATCTCTTCAATTTTTTTTGACTATGAGTTATTGTTCTCTAAGGAAGTAGAGCTTGAATTATTGTTGTCTGATTAGGTGGAGAATGGAACCTTTAAAAATACTTGAAAAATTATTTATTGTCACAAATGGCTATGCAATGCAAGAGGAAATAGACTCTTTTTTGGCAAATGACCCTTGGGAATTGGTTTTACTTCCACCAAATCATTGAGCTTTGAATAATTGATGGATATTCTAATTGAAAGAAAACAAGAAAGAAGTGAGAGAAGATACACAGATAGAATGGTTGTAGAAGGCTTTGATTAAAGAAAAAGGAAATTTATTTTAATGAAATCTTCTCATGTGTAGTCAAAATGACTACCATTCATGCCATTTTAGGATTGGTTGTGGTTCATAACCTTGAAATTGAACAACTTGGTGTCAAAATGATATTTCTTCATTATTTTATAATTTTGTGCTAACCACTATGCCAACAAAATCCATAAATGAATCCATGGTTAGTTTTTCATGTACTATTCATCTCCTCAACACAATAATTGCAATTATTAATGATACTTTTAAATTAATCCAAAGTTGAAATGGAATGATTCAACAAACCATTATAGGAGTTACATGAATTACCCAAGATTAGTTTAGCAAATTTTTGAACTTGAATTTTTGTCCAATAATATGAAACTAATCATCAATCTATAAAAAGATTACCCATCCATAAAGTCTAATGCTATATCACTAGAATAAAAATGAGGAAAATAAATTTTAAGCTTGTTGGATATGAGATTGGAAGAATAGAGGATACAATTTATTTTCATTTCTTAGTAGAAAAATGAAATATTTAGATTGTATCATCTTTGGGTTTAGATGAGCATCCTATGATTCTTAAAGTAAGAGTTGTTGGCCAAACATGTTATTTATTTCTATGGCAATAACATAATCATATTAGATAATAGTTAATTTTTTATTGGAATAGATCATCATGACTTTTGAATGCGAGAGAAAAATCTCATTAGAATATACTTGCCATATAAAGTCATCATATATTGGTTGAAAAGAATTATCTTGTCAAAAATTCTCCCTCCAAGAAACTAATTTTGAATAAAATCTATTATACTTCAAATATAAAACCATACAATAATAGAATATAAACATATAATATAAAAAAATATACGTGTCCATGAAGAGAGACAAACAAATATATATATAAATTAAGTTCTGTATCTACCTAAAAAATATGCTTAAGTGTTGATATGAAACAGTTGATAGTTATAAGAGTTACTCAATAATAATTTAGTAGATTTTCCATCGTAAAGATGAAATAACTTAGCAATTAGAAAACATTCTCAATAACAGATAAATAGTAACACAATATTGTAAAAATATTGTGCACACAATTTTATAGTGAACTCAAGATCTAGATCAAGGAATATGTGTAGATCTGGTTAATGATGTATAATTCTTAATAGATTGTTGATAGGTCAATAAAAATTAAAAGAAACATAAAACTCTATGTATTAAGATATGCAAGATAAAAAAAATTGATCAACAAAATTATTAAATGTTGTAATCATAAAGAAAAAGAAGAACAATATATCTTAAACAAAACATATCTCAAAAAACAATAGAACCATAAAAAATGCCAATTAAATATAATTTTTTAATTCCCTATCATAAAATACCTCAAAAAATTTATCATCAAATAACACTAAGTTCCATATAAATTATATTTACAATGAATTATATGAGACAATTTCAAAATCCCAAACTCAGTTCACTTTCAATTACGTGTGCGCATTGAATTCATGCAAGCATAACACTTATGGACATTCTAAGATAATAGCTATCTAAAGTTATGTCAAAAATTTTCAACATTGGGAACTTGATTCAATTTTAGTGTGATAATTGACCATTGAAGAGCAATGATAATTGTGAAATGGGTGTAAACCCCAATACTAATAAAAATATTTTTTTTGATTCTGCATGAAATTAGAACTAGCACCACTCTAGTTTCAATGTGGAAAATAATGAACCATTAGAAAATGAATATTTAATGAATTAGATTTAAGATTTAATTTTGCTGAATATGTATATTCTTGATTACAGAGAGAATAATTACACATTATCCTATCCTGATGGATGGAAACGTTCTGGGTTTTAAAATGTGTCGGTGATTAGCGTGAGATGAATTGGAATATATTTCTCCTTGTCACCGCAGAGCACAAAATACCAAAATGATGTAAAAGCCTCGCAGGTTTCCACATGGCGAAAAATCTTAATTACATGTGTTGTATTAACAGTAACTGTATGAAGCCTTGCTTTATCTTTTGCGGCAATTGGGATCTTTAATGTTGCCGGCACAGTTGGACCCTGCTGGTAACATCTCCACAATTTCAATTATATTATCAATTGATTTATTTTCCGTCATGACTGCAAATCTATTCACTTTTTCCTTGATCATTGGACGAGCAGATACAGTGAGTGAAAACAAAATGTTGAGCACGAGCAGTCGTACCATAATTTTTAGAAGTATTGATCTCGCCATAATAACTGCGATAATCTTAAGCAAATAAATGTGACGAAAGGAAAACTGAGAGAATATCTTGCGTGATACAGAGCAAAGATGAGGAATGGGTACGAATAAAGAAAGTATATTGTATTTATAGAGAAAGTGAATTATGTTTGAATAGGTCAAACTTGAAATTCACTAAAGAGTGGTGATATTCAAAGTAAAAGTATGGCGTGTTGAATTGCAGCATTTCAAGAGGCGGCAAACGGACTTTGGTTGTGTTAAAAGTGAAAAGCATACACATTTGTCATGCTTCATACAGAGCCACGATCGAGAATGTCTAGATGGAGGAGACCATATTTTATTGTAACGTAGGGAGAGGATGAACATGCAAGCGTATGAATAGGTCAGTACTCGAAATTCGCTAGCAAGCATGATATTCAAAGTAAAACTATAACGCGTTAAAGGTTAGTAGTTAAGTATTTATTAATTTTATAAGGGACTCATTTTTCTTGGGATCAAATGTTAAAATTAGACTTTCATGAATATAGTATTTTTGGCTTTGATTTTTAAAATTTTAGAATTCGTTTTATACACTAGTTAGTGTTTTGAATAAGTAAAAAGTAGTATTTTTTTTTGGAGAGCTTTAAATTTTTTAATGTTAAAAAATTAATGTGTCTTTTTATGAATAGTATTTATATGAAAGTAAAAGTTAATGTTTTAAGTTAATTTTTAAAAGATGTGGCTGGGCTACAATTTAGAATAGAAAACAACACAATTTAAACAAGTCATTAAGTAGTGAGAGTAAGAGCAGAGGGAGGTGAAGGTGAGGCTCAACCATTTAGTTTTTTCTGTACATTAGTAGGATCCAAAATATCAATGAGAGGTTCTTGACTATCATTACCAAATTCATTATTACCATCCTATTTAGTTTCAATTGCAACTCAAATAAGAAATATATGAAAAGTTTTTGAAGGAACTTGCAAAATTTTAGCTAATGGGAAGCCCTACCACCTAAAGTTGGAGAATTAGAACAGTCGTGAGTAAGATGATTACATTCTTGTTAAGGTGAGTAGAATATCTATAGTATTGATGTTAAATTTTTCTCTTTCTTGAAAAAATCCAGAGAGGAAGGTGTTTTAGCTTTAATATAAGAGCTTTGCCATATGATCTTATATGAAAATCTAAGCAATGCAGTTGGAATTCAATTGAACATATGGTCCATATAACTATAGTTCTGTATGAATTTGATATTTGATTTGTTAATAAGTTTTTCTAAGAAATTGTACTAAAATAATCTAGGATAAAACTAAGAAAGATCATTTGAGACGTCAAATTTCCACAATCCAAAAGTGTTATATTTGGATTCAATTGTGTGAGAGTTTTTCCATCAACATTTTAGATGACACTTCACAATCCATCAATTTCATCCTTTAGCTCTCTTATTGGATCATGATGATGGATTACAAAATGTGACCAAAAAAATTCATGCAAAATATCTTATATAGTTAAATTTAGGATACAACATTTATTAAGGAAGATCATAATTAGCATAGCTTGAAAGAATTTTGTAAAATTCAAATAAAAAATGTTCACCATTAGAGACATTATCATTAGGCATAGTAAAGAAAATTTCCTAGAAATGTGCAATAAAAAAAAATTACTGAAGGGAAGACATTGAAAAAAAGAGACTTAATCAAGAAGAGGAACATTTAGATCCTCTTGCAAGACATGATGTTGTTTAAGATAACTCTCTTATGCTTCAAAAACCTTATCATGATTCATAAGAAATGCTTGAAGGATATCATGAATCTCTTTAACCAACTATTGGCCTTCTTTAATATACTAGGTTCTATACGAGTTGTGAAAAGCATTAAGATATTTTAAGAAATCTTTAAAACCTTTGTTTTCAATCTTCAACAAATGTAGCTAGGATTTGATCATGACACCTCTAACTATATCATTACTTAAAATTCGGCTCTTATAGTCGAGCTTAATAATACACAAAGTTATAAGGTGGGAGTGAAGTATTTTGATTCAACAGTTATAGTCACTAGATGGAGATATATCTGGTTCTCATGTATGAATGATAAAGAAATCTAGCTAGCTAGTATTGCTACAATGACTGAAAGAGGTGTAGTTGATAGTCCCATTCCAACAATTATTGTAAGTTTTTATTGACATGTTCTAGGATCAATATTCTCCACCCATAGATGTGGGTAACCATATTTTGATGATTGTATAAAGTGGCATTAATAAAAATAATAATAATGTTTGAAAGAAATGGATTATTGATTCATCACTAAAATTGAGATCTTTGAACAATATGATTAGAATCTAATAATTAGAATAATAACACCAAAATAGTGATTTTTTTAATTTCTAAGAGGGGGCAAATGGTATTATTGATGGATCACACCAATTTTTTCAAATTTGAATGCTACTTAGAAAGTAGAAAATTGATGATAATTTATTATAATTGCTTTAAAAAAAGAACGATTAGAAAATAAGCCAACTAAAAAGAAAATAATAAATATTAATTTTTTGCAAGAAAAAAAACATCTAGAAATACTTATTTATTAACTTTGACTATATACATATCTTTTGTTATTCTTTGACCTTCTCAAATTTAACTATTAGAATTGTTTTGACCAATCCACACAACACAAATATTTACCATTTTTTTCATTTGAAGAAGGTCAAATGAAAAAAGTGTTAAATACATATGACATTTTACACTAATGATGTACAAGCAAAATAATTTTGACTTGAATCATATTTCTGAATGAGAGCGAAACAAGACATAATTCATATAATAACAAAGTGTTAGCGCTTGTTGAATGTCTCACATGCCTTTGTGAGAGTTCAAAATTTTGAATTGGTCATTTTACAAATTACAATATTCAATAGTTATAATCATTGTCATATCTGACTTACCCCTATAGATCCCATCTTCATTCAACAATATTGCATTATAAATATGAACTTCATTCAATCTCTCCATACTACATTACATTCCTATGAGAGTAGCTTATGACTATGGAGTTTGCAAGCCTTTAAGGTGGTTTAAGGGAAAGGGATTGAAAGCTAGGATGCACCAAATAGAAGACTTGGTTTGTTGAATTTTTGTTGATGGGTGGATTGGCTAGAGTGACCAGGGGATCATCCTAGGTTGAGGATCCTAAAGGTGCATAGGAGTGTAGAGAAGACACCCTAAAAGTCTCTTGTAAAGACTAGGAGCATGAATCCATGATTGATTCATCTAGTGTCCCAATCACTATACTTATGTATGAATTTGATATTTGATTTGTTAATAAGTTTCCCTAAGAAATTTTACTAAAATAATCTAGGATAAAACTAAGGAAGATCATTTGATTCAATTGTGTGAGTTTTTCCATCAACATTTTAGATGACACTTCATGATCCATCAATTTCATTCTTTAGCTCTCTTATTGCATCATGGTGATGGATTATAGAGTGTGACCATAAAATTAATGCAAAATATCTCATATAGTTAAATTTAGGATACGACATTTATTAAGGAAGATCATAATTAACATAGCTTGAAAGAATTTTGCAAAATTCAAATAAAAAATATTCACCATTAGAGACATCATCATTAGGCATAGTAAAGAAAATTTCCTAGAAATGTGCAATAAAGAAAAATTAGTGAAGGGAAGACATTGAAGAAAAGAGACTTAATCAAGAAGAAGATCAGTTAGGTCCTCTTGCAAGACATGATATTGTTTAAGATAACTCTCTTATGCTTCAAAAACCTTATCATGATTCATAAGAAATGCTTGAAGGATATCATGAATCTATTTAATTGACTATTAGCCTTCTCTAATATATTGGGTTCTACATGAGTTGTGAATTTAGCATTAAGATATTTTAAAAAATCTTTAAAACCTTTATTTTCGACCTTCAACAAATGTAGCTAGGATTTGATCATGACACCTCTAACTATATCATTATTTAAAATTCAGCTCTTAGATTGGAACTTAATAATACAAAATGTTATAAAGTGGGAGTGAAGGATTTGGATTCAACAGTTATAGTCACTTGATGGAGATATATTTGGTTCTCATGTATGAAAGATAAAGAAATCTAGCTAGCTAGCATTGCTATAATGAGTGAAAGAGGTGTAGTTGATAGTCCCATTCCAACAATTATTGTAAGTTTTTATTGACATGTTCTAGGATCAATATTCTCCACCCATAGATGTGGGTAACCATGATTTGATGATTGTATAAAGTCGTGTTAAAAATAATAATAATAATAATAATGTTTGAAAGAAATGGATTATTGGTTCACCACTAAAAATGAGATCTTTGAACAATATGATTAGAATCTAATAATTTGAATAATAACACCAAAATAGTGATTTTTTTAATTTCTAAGAAGGGGCAAATGGTATTATTGATGGATCACACCATTTTTTCAAATTCGAGTGCCACTTAGAAAGTAGAAAATTGATGATAATTTATTATGATTGCTCTAAAAAAGAACCGATTGGAAAATAAGCCAATTAAAAAGAAAATAATAAATGTTAACTTTTTGCAAGAAAAAGAACATCTACAAATACATATATATTAACTTTGACTTTTTACATATCTTTTGTTATTCTTTGACCTTCCCAATTTTAACTATCAGAATTGTTTTGACCAATCCACACAACACAAATATTTAACACTTTTTTTATTTGAAGAAGATATATAATTGCTCTAAGCTATTTAACCATTATACTAAATGACGTTAAAATAAAATACATATACCATAATACGCTAATGATATACCAGCAAAATAATTTTGACTTGAATCATATTTCGGAATTAGACCGAAACAAGTCATAATTCATATAATAACGAAGAGTTGGTGGTTGTTGAACGTCTGACACGCCATTGTGCGAGTTAAGAATTTTGAATGGGTCATTTTACAAATTTCAATATTCAACAATTATGATCGTTGTCAATCTCTGACTTGCCATCTTCATTCAATCTCTCCATTCTACATTATAAATCCCATCTTCATTCAATCTTTTCATACTACATTGCATTATATATAGTTAGATATATTGCATTATAAATCCCATCTTCATTCAATCTCTCCATACTACATTTCATTCCATCCAGCTTTTTTTTGTGCGGAGTTATTAAACGAACAACATCATTCTCCAAGGACGCTCTTCAGCAGTGAAAATGGCGGGATCAAAGCTTATGAGAATCATGATACTGCTTCTTGTTTTTACCGTTCTCTTTACCCCGCAAGTTTCTGCTCGATATAACCTAAATGCAAATGTAAATATTGATGCAGATGGTAACTCCAACAAAGGAAGCTATAATCTGTTCCAGGTTGTGGAGAGGTTACCATCATGTACCAATTGCGCAAGCCATATATCAGATCCCAAGTGCTGTAAATAATAATAACTACTCTAACGATGATATTCATATTCTTCTTAAGAAAAGAAGCAAGTGGTACCTCCAATTAATTTTTATATTGTACAATCTGCAGATATCAGTGTTCCCTGATATGTTTTGTAGCTCCATTTTCTAAGATTAAATCTTATTTAATAACGTTAGTTCTGAGTTTGTATTTCTTTCCAATATGACCACTGCCCTCTCTTCCAACGGGCCCAGCACAAGAAGTAACCGGTGGCATGGTCGCATGTTAGAAATTTCTGACATGCGATCATGCGACGACTAATCATTTTAAAGCCCTTGAAGACCCGGGCCCACCAACTGGTCGGACTTGCGCAGTTAGGGAATATTCACTAAGTAGAATGAACGATTTTTATATGTAGGGGTAATGCCATTATATTTACGGTTTGTGATTTATTATAGTAGGATGATAATTGGATGGTAATGACACATTTAAGGAATAACTCTTTATCATAGTAGACCAGGAGATCGAGATTACGTAATTTTAAAAAATAAAAATCATATGGTTAATCTTTTGACCTTTTCTAATAAATTAAATAAGGAATAAAAATAAAAAGAAAAGATTCTATTATAGTTTATGATACTCCGTGGTTTGTAAATAGATAGATAGATGAATTATAGAAGTATGAGACGGGTTGTGCTCCTTGTAATAGGTACTTAAATGCATTACAAATGAGACATATAGGCATTAACCCTTGTGGGATTTGAATTGGTAATGTCTCTTCAAAAAGGACAAATTCTCTATCAGTAAGGTTGAATAAAAAATGTTAATTTTTTTAATATTTCTTATAAATCAAATAACCTAATAAACAAGAAAATTTAAACATCTACTGATTATAAACATCCATCTATTGGGATACTTAAAGTGACTATCTAATTGCTTGAACAAATATGAATATGACTATAAATTTTTTATATTGAATTCACTTTAACTCTTATAAACCCAAAATATCAATTCTTTCGAAGGAAGTCATCATTATTGTAAGATTAAACTCCTCCATGTTAGATATTATGAGAAAAATATTGAATGTAGTATTTTTTATGATCAACTTTATTCACTAGATGTTAGGAAAAATTAAACACCATGCTAAGTAATGAATTAAGATCTAAGATACTAAAAAAATCATCTATTTATTTATTGTAGTGTATTGTAGTGTTAAATTATGACCACTTTACACAATTTATCCCTCAAAACATTTTTATTTATAAAGATTTATTGTATTGTACTTATGGTAAGAACATTTAAAAATTAATATTATATTACTAGTAAGAAGTTTTAAAAATCTAAAGTAAATTTTGTTATGATAAGACATTTCTTCTTTTGATATATTCATGATGCATTGTAATTACCATCATTTATTTGATTCACATTCGAACACATTAAATCTACACATAACTTATTTTTGTTTTGTTATTCATATTGCATAAGGATAAGTGGTTTTTATTTTCTTTGAGCATTAAAAATCAACTTGAAACCTCCACAACATGCACCACAAGAGCCAAGAGATTTTACTCTTTATATTCATGTAACACTTTTCTATTATATTTGTGTATCTAAACATCATAATCACATTATACATTTTTCATGTAGGCTAATATGATATGTCCACACATGCTACCGCATAGTCCTTGTACAATCACTTATGCCAATGTCCTTTTCAATAAATATTATGCATATTGGACAATTAAGTTTAATCCCTCTTAGATCTATACCAAACCATCAATAGATTATTAATAATAAAAAAGTTCCATGTTAACTATTGCACAACACCATTTCAAGCACAAGTTAACACCCCTCCACATGGCCACATATATGCTTAAGCATGTCATTTAAACTAGTCACCATATGATATTAGTTTATCACAATTGTAAAAAATCCAACTAAAACTTAATTCATGCCTAGAATACACTGAATTTGTTTTTAAAAAAATTCTCATCTTTATAAATATCTTTTTAGTTGACTACAAAAGTACAAGTCATAATTTTGAGTGAAAAGCATACAAAACCCAATATAATATTTAGTATACCATGAGCAATTAGAAAACATGTATATTGGTACACACGTTAATCTTCATTTCTTGAAGTGTTGATAACCAATAAAAATCTAGATTTTCTTAAGTTACTATCTAGACAATACTAGATTAGCCATGGAACAAAAATTTTCAAGGGATAATAGCATAGAGTTTGGATAAATTAAAATGTTTCTCTGGTATCCTTGGAAATATTTTATAAGAGGAAATACACACAATATAATAGTTCATGATCATAGCTTAGTAAAGGCATTCAATAAGGTCCTTTACATGGTACTAAATCTATAAGATCTAGCTATGAAGGTAACCACCCAAGATTTAGAGGCAATGGAAAGAATAATAAGAGGAAAGAAATAATAGGATAAGAATAAAATATATTCTCCCCAATCAATCAATACAATAGATGGAATATTAGATGAACATTACAAGAGAAACTCCTTTCTTATATAGACAAGGTGAAAATGTAAGAGTGAATGAGATAATGAGAAGTGTGTTTATCTCATTATGTTGACAATCAAGAGATGGATTATCACTCACCCAAGGTGCAATCACATGTCCACTAGAGGTTGATCATCCTCAAATGTGTAATAAATTCTATGCAACATTTGCAACAAAGGTAAGGAATGATTAAAGTGATAAGACCTCAAAAAGGTGGATTATACACATAAGGTGAAAAATTTCACCCTCTATAAGTGGATATGATAATGATAAGTCCACGTAAAGTGAAAATTCTCCAACTAATCCCATGCAATTACCTAAGTAATCTTATGTAAAGTGTAATTAGTACATAGGTGCATGAATTAACCAAGGTAAAATATTTTAATTACACAAACATCCACCTTAAATAAAACACAGAGAAAATGTAAAAAATATAAAAATACAAGATGATTCCTATCTAGTAGATCATTCTAGGTACCCATTTATAATACAAATATAATATCTCGTCAATAGAGAAAGGGAGAAAACCACATAGGGGAAAATTTCTCCGCAAAAGAGAGGTGAAAACACATAATGCTCTCATTTTTAAGAATAAAATCTTATATGACAAAAAAATCACCCAAAAGAGAGAAGAAGAGAGACCATGAAGCCCCCTTAAATGTTAAATATCCTACAAAGATTCTCTAAGATGAGGAACAATACTCCTTCATAGGAAGGAAATAGAGTCAATATTGTGGTAATAATGTTGAAGTGTGCCAAAACTAGCTACCAATTTTAATGAAGAATGGTTGATGAATCACCCACTATAATATGGTAGAGATAAGGCACATACTCCAATCTAACATCTTTTGATCTTCAAATTTATCCTTCAAGAAGTGATACCCTATAGAAATGTGTTTGGTCCTTGAATGCATTACCATATTCTTTGAAATCTCGATAGCACTTGTGTATCATACATAATTGAAATTTCCTTATCATATACAACCTTCATATCTTGTAAGAAACATTTAATCAATAATAATTGTGTAAAATAAAATGCACCTCCAATATTCTCTTCCCTTGCAACAGATAATGACAATGAATCCTACTTCTTTATTTTCCTAGAGACCAACCTATCTGATATGAAAACTACACCTCTACTCGTACTTCTTTTATCATATGTACAAGTTTTCCAATTAGCATTAGTTAAATCCTTCAACGTAAATTCATTATTTTAATTTTACCATAATTCAACGTCTAAAGTCCCTTTCAAATATTTACAAATTATTTCACTACCTTCTCATGTGATCCCTAGGACAAGTTTGATATCTTGCAACCAAGAAGACTGCATGCATAATGTGTAGTCTTGAAGAAATAGAATACAACAATCTACCAATCATTGATCTATAGAGATTCTGATCAACCTTTTGAGATTCAAAATCCTTACCTAAGTGCCCAAGAGTTGCCAACTAGTTAATAGTCATCCATTCCAAAACAAAATTAACATATCTTTGATATACTTGGTATGAGAAATGAAAATACCATCTTTTATTTAAGGAACTTGAAGACTAAGAAAGAAAGTTAACTCACTAATCAAATACATTTCAAATTCCTTTGACATCTCCTCATCCACACATCATGGTCTCCAAACATGATGTCATCAACATACACTACCATTATCACTATTTTGATAATCTTCAACTTTAAAATAGATATTTCTATTTATAATACCTTTCATAAGATTTTTATATTAGATAACTATCAAACCTATTATACCAAGCTCTAGGTGCTTTCTTGGGTCAATAAATTGCCTTTTTGAGCCTATGGATGATATATGGGCCCTTTGACAATTGAAATCCATTTAATTTCTCAATGTAAACTTCATTTTCTATCTCTCCTTTCAAGAAGGAATACTTTACACTGAACTAATATTATTTGAAATTCCCATAGGAAGGAAAAGAAAGAAACGTTCTTATAAATTACATTCTAGCTATTGAAGGAAAAGTTTCTTCATAATTTGTACCTTTGACATGAATGTAGCCTTTACATATCAACATTTCTTCATTCCTTGTGACTTCACCATTTTCATTGAGCTTCTTTGGAACACTTATTTGGTTCTAATTACATTCAAGTCCACTAGCTTAGGTACTAGTTTACATGCTTATCTTTTTAGTAGTTGAACTAACTCTTCTTTCAAAGCTTTCACCAAAATCTCACCATTTTTTGCTTTTGCATAAGCCTTTTGTTATACCTACGACATAAAGTATTTTTTAATGTATTCTTTCATATTTTCCTTCTTCTTGTTAAAACACTATAGTATTTTTCTTAATTATTGATCTTGAAAAAGATGCATCTATACATATTTTGTTGGGATCATAAATACTTGATCTAGTTTAGGTTATCTTCTTCTTCCTTTTTTTTTTCTTCTCTTTCTTTGGGAGAATTTCATTCTTCTATAGGAGAAATGGGAATTTATTTAAATTCTAATGTAGGCTCTGCAACAACCCAATTACATTCTTCACTCACCTAGACATTAGTGATTTCAATAATTCCTTTCATCCTCATGATATAGCATCTACATGAATTTATTTTTGTAGAATGTCTAAATAAAATTATTTTATCTAGACTTATATTACACTTCCTAATATTTTATTCATCTCTCTTGATATAGTGTTTTCTCCCAATGATTTTAGAGTATTTCATAGTTGATGCATTTCATAAACACAACTTGTAAGATGTTTGAGTATGATCAACTCTCACATGAACCTTGTTTAGAAAATAAATAATGGTGTGTAGATCATGCGTCCAACATATGTTAGGTAAATTTTCATCTTTCAACATAGTTCTATCTATTATCTACAATATTTCTATTTTCCCTTTTAACTAACCCATTCTATTGTAGAGTTCTAGGAGCGAAAAATTGACTCCTAATTCCATGTTCTTCACAAAATATATCAAACTCATATGAATTAATTTGTACATGTCTATCAAATATTAAACACTTGACTCTAGCATTTATTTATTTTGGAAATAAATAGTCTTAAACACTTCTATTTTTTCTCTTTAGATAGTGACGCAAGTCATCTAATAATAATCATAAATTTGTAATATAAAATACCATTTATTATTCAATCCTCTTATCCTTGTGGGTTCATTAGATATATATGGATCAGCTCCGAAGGTCTTGTAATTTATAACTTCTTGTTTTAAACTTATTTTTGGTTTTCTTTCTCGTTTTCCATTATCTGCATATAGTGTTAGAAGGCTTGATGATTTTTGGAAAATATCTTACCACCTTGGAAGAACTAACCTTCATCATGTTGTCAAGGTTAATATGTCCCATTCTTTCATATCGTAGACATAACTCACTACTCTATCCTAGAGAACAACTAACTTGGTTGTTTTCCATAAGATAGTAGATATTTTCATTTCTCATACCTTTTTGCAACCTTTTATAATTTCACTTCTATATTTTTGAAAGATAACCTCATATCCTTTACTACATAATTGACTTACAATCAATAGATAATTTTTCTTTAACCCTTTTATCATAATAGACATCATTCTCTTTAAGTTTTTCATCAATAGATATAGTTTCCTTAAATCACATAAAGTTATAGAGCCTTCACCAGTGAATGAGATTGATCCTCCATCATACTCTTCAAGTTTAATGAGATGTCTTCTATCATCAATCATATGATTTGAACATCCAAAATAAATAATACAACATCTAGGTTCTTCTCTTGCATGGAGGGATGTCTTCACAATAATTAATTTCTCATGTTCTTTGTAGTGTTCTAACTTTTATATCTATTCCCATCATTCTATTGGGATAGGAAAGATAAAGTACTAAGAGGGGAGGGGTGAATTAGTACCCTCAAAATTTTTTACTGAATAAACAATCTGCAATAGTAGTGTCTATATAACCAACTGATTCCATTTATTTGCATCATAAAT
Source organism: Chamaecyparis obtusa (assembly GCA_027943335.1). Taxonomy (NCBI): domain Eukaryota; kingdom Viridiplantae; phylum Streptophyta; class Pinopsida; order Cupressales; family Cupressaceae; genus Chamaecyparis; species Chamaecyparis obtusa. Next base: position 178,677 of record BSBK01004434.1, read on the forward strand.
TCAAATTACTTGTAAATGTAAAGTGCATGAAAAAAAACAATAAACCATACATGAAGTGTAATCACATAACACAAGTATTTTGGTTACATAGAAACCCTTGTTAGAATGTAAAAACTACGGCGGGGATGACACCCACAAATTCTTCACTACTGTAGTAAATAAAGTATGCCAGTTAAGGCTACAAGTGTGATCACTTCTAGTGATCTTACCTTGTTAGGAGTAACTTAAGATTGATTAGATCTACCTTGTAAAAGGATTTTAGCAACACCAAATAAGTGTGCACTTGGTTAAGAGATTTACAACAGACTCTTAAGTCTATCCTATTAAGTAATTTATAATCCTACAATAATGATCAGAAGATAATAGAAAATATATGTAAATGAAAACTTGAATTTGTCTGAATCAGATCTATGAATAACTAAATAAATATCACCTTGTTGTGTAGCATACTTCTCTCTATTCTTCTTAGTAGCCTTGTATGTTTTTGATAAAACTGAATACTATCTCTGATAAGTGCTATGTCATGTAAATCCCTATCTGAATTCTAATATCCTGTAAGTGGCTACTTCTTCATGATCTCCTTCTCATTTCATTCTCCCTTACTTATGTAAAAATGATATCAATTACAATTATATAGAAAATTTCTTTGACCTAATTAGGTTTACAACATGTTAGAAAACCTGAGATCTATGGTGTACAACAATAACCTAGATCTAACTATTACATAGGAATCATTACAACATTTAATGATTAGATCCATAATAAATGTGTTTCGATCTTGGTAAAAGATTTATAGATCGTTGTAAACCATTTGCATAAATAAATGTTCCTAAACAAATCAGTAAATACTCCATTCTCTGTTCGGTGAATAACCTGATGTTCGGTGTGTATAATGCTCGATGTTCACTGACTTGGTGCTTGGTAAACTCTGATGCTCGGTAAACATACTCAGCTAGACATGTATAAATTTATCTTTTGGTGCTCCCTTGTGACTGTTCGGTATGAAGGCTTTGTAAGTTCAACTGACTAGCTTCTATAGTTCATTATTACATCTTTTACCGACTGATCAACTTAGATTACCGACTGATCTTAGTTGAAACTAATGAAAACATCTAATGCTCAAATAGAGATAACAATCTCTCCCTTTGGCATTAGTATCAAAACCATAATGTATATGTGCCAAACAAAATTCTAACTCCATATATACATATACATATACTAACTCTTCTACAAAAATCCCCCTCGGTGCATGCTCCGGGTAAGTAGTGAAGTATATTGGCATATACATGACTTCTCCCTTTTTGAGATTAATGCTATTAAACATCATTTTTACATGAGACAATGGCTAGGAATTTACGCAAGAAAATTCCCCTCTTGGAAGAGTGATGTGAATCAATCTCAAGGTTCCTTCTGGGTTGGGTCTCAACCACGTGTATAGCTCAACTGAAGACAAATGTGAATTTGTTAACAAGGAGACCTTTTCTGGTTCGTATCTCAAGGAAGGTTGCAAAACAAACTTCAGAACATACCAATACTTCTCTTTTTTTTGGATTTTCATATTTTACAACGCAAGCAATTTTAATCTAATTAATCTACCGTAATTGATTTGCAAAGAAAGTTAAGTAGTAGGGTAACAAGAATTTGAAGGAAATTACTGAAATGAAACTAATGGACATAAACCAACACCACACTAATTTGCGAATTAAACACCGAGAAGATGAGGAAACCCACAAAATAGAGATCATAATAGATCACAATCTTCAGCTAAGTGATGCAATCATTGATGAAAATGAACGTAGACATATGATAAGACAAAACTCATTGAATCACGAAGCCACCACAAATGTGTGAACACATGAGACAAGTTTATATTTAAAGCACCAAAAGAAAGATCTTCTCGATGATTCATCACAACAAAGTAAGATAACACCAAAAAACACCGAACTAAGAATCATAGATTTGAACCACCACACAATCAATTGGCTCTTTGAAATAAATAAATGAGCAATTCACACATTCATAAATCTCAGAAGGATAGAAAAAAAATCACACTATGATTGAAGCACCAACTGTATGTATTGCATTAAGGATAAATCTAACCCTCATTACATTGCGTTATTAGAATTTATAGAGTTGTGCTCTTATTTTCACAGCTAGGGTTTTGACTGCATCTAAAACGTGGAAATAAATTAAAACTACATATTACATGTTCAAGAAACTACCTCTAAAAATAAGCTAAACTACCCTAGCATGGAATTAGACCTCATGCATTACAAAAACTAGTGAAAATCATGCATCAAATGGCTCAAAACCCAGCTGGAACTCATGCAAGCTCCTGATGAAACTTTGCGATCCTTCCCTTAATCCTTTTTTATGGCTTCTCCATGTGGATCCATCTAAAAGAGGCCCCAAAATAATGCAAAAATGATCCCATAAAAGAGATCCAATCGACTGAAAAATCAAGTTTGAGATGACTGAAGTTGAATGGCGGACATGCCCCAAAAATCATGGATCCCGACAATTGCCCTGAAAAAATGCAACACCAAAATTGACTAAGTATCAAATGATCCTTTTACAAGTTTTGGACTTCAGACTTTCAGAGGCCTAAAGTTCTCTAGGGCCAAAATGCATAAAATCAGGGTTTGCAAAAATGACTAAGTCCAAAAACTGCTTTTTCCTCTGCACAAAATTTGGCTAAGTCCAAACTAGATGCTCACTGACTTGGGAGTATTTCTTGATGGGCTTTTCAGAACCGGTCCACAATCTCTAATACCTCTTCAAAGTCAGCCATTTTGACTCCTTCAAGGAGTTCTTGTTTTCTCTTTCGGAAGGTGATGAAATCCAGTGCAAACCCCTATATCTCCTCTTCCTGAGATAACATTTTCTGGATCTACTTCTTCTGATAAAACATTTGTTGGAGGTCTTCTTTTGTCTTGACTCCCCTAAATATGCCCAAGTAGTGATTGACGATGACATTTACAGAGTGCATAGTTTTATCATCATCCTCATCATACACATCTAAGTCCAATCCATAAAATAACTTATGCAATTCTTCTATAAAAAGTAGACTGTCATCTCTTCTCTTATCCATCCTTTTGAGCACCTTTTCAAAAATAGTCAAAGCTCCTGTTATATCATTGATCCATTTTTCAAAATTATCCAGCTCCGACCCTTCATACACCTTCACCAAAACTTGGAAGCATTGCTTCTGTATTATTACAAGGTCATCCAGTGCCTTTTGCCACTTTAGAATCTTTTCCTCCATACCATCCTCTTCACTCATGATCTCTACTAAGGATGTGATCCCTTAAAGAATTCCTCAAAATGGCCTCAAAATATTCTTGAGAGCTACCTGGGTGAAATCCTCAAAATTGGCCTTCCAATCTGCACAAGCCTCTGAAAAAGAATGTAGATTATTTGTATTTACTTCACCCCTCTTCTCCAAAATGGCATGTAATGAGTCCTCAGGGTTATTAGGCTCAATGGGACCTGTTGTCTTAAGAATAAACTTTTTCATGGCCTCATTTTGCTCCATCAATGCTTTTCTCTTTTCTTCATCTTTGTCCATAAAACCCAGAGCATGCTTCAACCTGAGGGTGACCAGAGTTTTACTTCCCTCTCTTGTGGGGTCTCCTAGATCTACTTCCTCCAATACATAGTCATCTGGAGTGACCTCAGCTGTACTAATATTCATTATAGGGATAACCACCTGATCCTTCCATCTACCCGCTTGGTCTTGAGTTACATACGATAGTGTCCTTGCTCAGGTGCTGGATCCAGCCTAATGGAATGCTCACCTAATGCAACCATGTCTATTTCATTATCCATATGAACCCTGGTTCTTGGTTGAATCTCCTTTGTGAACCACATAGGTTTTGAAAAGGCATTGAGGGAATCATAAGGAGCTACTAGAGTTGAGGTGGTCATAGGGCATTCTATATCCATTTCTTCATGACTCTCTTCCTCTCCTTCTCATCTTTCTTGCTCTTCCATTGCATTCAGCTCTCCCTCCACATGTGTCTGTTCTTCCTCATTTGTTTTCTCTCCTTCGTTAGCTTGTTTTTCTGATCCATCCTGCCCTTCTCATAGAATTTCATCAATCATCTCTATTTCTTTCTTAGGCTCTTGAGATTCTTGTGCTACTGCTTCATCCTAAGCAAGTGGTGGAGTAGGGGAAACAAGGGGAGTGGGTGAAGGCATTGGTGGAGGTGGTGTAGTTAGCATGGGAATATGGGAAGGTGGTGTTTGATGTGGAGGAGGGAGAAAATTCTGATGCATAGATGGAGGTAGAGGTAGAACTAGGTTTGAAGTTAAAGGAACTTGTGTAGCCACATCCTCCTTGGAGGTGATACCTATAGAAGATTACCTTCCTAACTCTTTGTTCTCTTTCTGAATTTTGGCTACCTCTTCATCAATTGCTTGCTGAGACCTTTGTGGAGCTTCTTCTCCCACATCATCAAGAGGTTTAGTAAGCTGTGTTGGGAAAGAATCAAAAGACACTGACTGTTCTATGGCTAGAACCTATTTCTTAGATTGTTTGAAACCATGAAGCCCCTCAAAATTTGAGATGTCAAATTGATCATCACCCAGAGGGTCCATATTTATTGGCTCTCCTTGGGTTTCTCCTCTAGCCTCTTCTTGATCATCTTCTAATATTCTCCTTCTTTTCAAGGATCCCATAGAGCGAGTTCTTTTGCTGAGTGGTACTTGATCCAGATCATCCTCATCTTCCTCTAAGAGGGTATCCATCTGAGTAGGGGTTCAATCTTTCTTCCTTTTGTAAACATTCCCTTTAATCACCTTCCTCATCTAAGTCCAGTTATCTTAAACTTAGGTGCCTTCTTTTGTGCACTTAGAGGTTTAGGACTACTAGAAGAAGGAAGATCCTAAGGTGCTATACTCCCTGTCATTCTAGTTTTAGTTTTCTTCGAATGAGTAGCTGAGCTATATGTTGTAGGACGCTCATGTATATACATTATTTCTAGCTTCTATGGTGCAACCTCTTTGAATTGTGGCTTCAACACCTTCTCTCTCTTCTTCTTCTCCTTAGAGGTCTGAGCCAGTTTCTATTTCATTGGTACAGGATTCATAAGAAATGTACAAGTGACCCAATTCTTAGTCACTTTGATGACATCTTTGGCTTTGAAGTTGATATCATCATTTTCATCTTTATCGACCTCTGCATTCAAAATGGCCCTAGTATATACTTTATCTTAATTGTAAATGGGATCTAGGATATCCTTAGAATCAACTACTTTCACTTTTGGAGGTATCTTTAGTAGTAAGGTAGTCTGTACCAACTCCAAACCCATTTGGAAGTAGTCATGGACCCTGACCTCGTAGTCATCTAAGAAATTCATCCAATGATCTTCAATATGTGGCTCATGCATATAATACCTTCCCATTATGTGACTATATGTACTAATTGGATCAAAATGGGTCCTTACGAGGTTGTAGCTTAAAAGAGGGAATTCATCCTATTTGAAGGACAAACTTACAAATCTTCATATCTAGTACATAGTGGGGCCCTATGGAAATTGGGAAGTCCCAAAAATGTTTCATCTTATGCCGGATGTGCTCATGAGCATTGGATAATTGTCTACCTATTTCTAGCATGATCACTCTATCATAGGGGTACCTTGGTAGCTTCTTAGGGGACAATGTGCATTACACCGCCCAAATGTAGGTAAAGGTCTTGAGCTGTATGTAAAATGCCCCAAGGGCCTTCACTTTTGTAGTAGCTTCAGTTGACATTCTCTTAGCATCGTCTCCCTCTATGGACTGTATGATGGAAAATACAAAGGCATCATTGACAATACAAAAATCAAAGCTATGGTGTGGGTAATATTCTTTCCTAACCAGTTGTTGATACATTGTGAATGGCCATGTGTTTAGATCTCCCATGACACCAACTTTAGTCAACTCTGGGTACACTGCTCTAGTGGCCAATAGATACACAACATAAGATGTCATGTAGAAATGTGGGTCAATTTTCACTCTAATCAGCTGCTCAACCAAGTTGTCACTAAGGATGGTGTCCCAATCAAACTTCACCTACCTCTCCTTAATCTTTTCAATAAGTAGGACCATCCATGGTTCCAGCTGAATAGACTTAGGTAGTCCATACACCCAACTGATCATGGTGATGACTGCTTTGATATCCTCCATCATGTACCCTCTTCGCATATCTATTCATTCCAATTTGTTCTTATGTAGAGATTACATAAGGTATTCCTTATACATGATGTCATGAGATAATGTGACATCCCAAATGTAGAACTCCATTCCCTTGTTGATGTAGAAGTTGTAGAACTTGTCAACCCCTTTTGGCAAGTGGAAGACATCTTCAATATTATCTAAACTTAGATCCTAGACTACTTCACCCATGTTGTTCTTTACCATTCTTTCATTATGTACATAGTGACTTGCCAAATTGTTGATTAGGTTTGAAGACAAGATGGAGACTAGGTGTCTCACTGCATTCACCAGAGAATAGTACACTAATGACGTGTAGTCCTTAGATATTCCTTATGGTTGGGCACACTTAACCAGGTATTCATTCCAACTAAAGCTACCGATGTCAGTGTCTATAATCCCAGCATGTAAATTGCTCACCTTGGAGGGTGGATGAAAACCCTTAAACTGGTACTTCATAGCTAGTGAAATAACCTTCTCTTCCATTCATGCAAAGATAAAAGGACATGAATCAATTACCATGAACTTATATGAAAGAGAGGAAATTCTAAAAAACCAAACATCCTAAAAAATACCTCAAAAGGCTATGAGTAGTCAATTTTTGGCCTTTCAGACTTTCGGGGGTACGAGACCTCCAAAAGGCTGAAAGGGCCAAAATGCCAAAAAGAGGCCAGTCAAGTTCAGATCCATTTATCTTTTAGACTTTCAAAAAATTAGGGATATAAGTTTTTCAGAGTGTGACACCTCTAAAATGTCGAAAAGGGGCCTAGCTAGACACTTAGGAGATAAAATGCTCAAAGAGTTTCAGCCTGCGAAACTTATAACTTTAAGCGAATCAGACATGATGTAGTTTCAAAGTGTGAAAGCCCCAAAACACCAAAAATGTGGAACTTGGTCAAATTTCGAGAAAACCCAAGAGTTTCAGACTACGAAAGTCTGAAAACCCTATTGCTTGAAACTGTCGAAATGTGGGTTTCCTATCATGACTTGAAAACAAGTCTGACAGTGAGTTTGACCACAAAATTGAGGCTAGGGGATTGAAGGGGAAAACCTCATGATCCCCAAGTTAGGACTAGGCTGACCTACACAAACAAAACCCTAGCAGCCGACAGAACCCTAGCTAAACTAAGCAAACAAACCCTAACTAAAGCGACTGAAAACAACAAAACCAAGGAAATAATAGGATGCGAAGGAATCTACCTCAAAATGCAATAACATGAGAGGCCATGAAGAAGATGGTGAAAAACAAGTGAGGTTAAAATACCTACTCACCGCCTTATATAGGAAACCGACGGGGGTGACGTCAGCTATCCTCGCCAATCGGCCTTTTGGGTTCCCAGACCTTTGAAAATATGAAACACTGAAAAGGCCGACTCTCATCGAAGAGTCAGACCTTTTGGTTTCTGAACATCCAAAAGGTCTAAAACCTAGGCATTTCAGAAATTCCAAGGCTTAATCAGCTTTCAGACCTTTCGTACTTTCAGACCGTCAAAAGTGTGAAATTGCAAAAAAGTGAAAAGGACAAACAACTAGACCTAAAAAAAAAACCAAACTGATAGGGAGACTAAAAACCAACTTACTAATAGATAGAAAAGTTAAAACAGGCTAGTTAGAGGGGGCCCCTGAAGCCAAGAGGCTTGAAAGGGGAGCGTGGTTGTGGAACCACAATAAATAGTCCCAACAAAAGAAAGGGAAATGACCCAAGTATCCCAAAGTCATTCCTCCTTGAAACAATCCCATCTAATGGCAAGCCAGACATGTCAACCTATAGCCAGAGTGATTATCCTATCATCATCAAGACTGAGAATATCGTCACATCTGCATCTAGTGTGTGTCTATGTATGTAAGAATTTTTTAGGAATCCCTCATCGTAAACCTCCACCAATTATAAACCAATCATAGCCAGATCACTGCCCACCGATCTAAATTCAGCCCAAAGTTAACTTAACCTTCCCCTACTATAGACAAGCTTTATTTGAAGTTTTAAACTTCTTTGGAGGGCTCTTAGACTCGATATATGTTAGCTTCAACATGAGTTTCTTGAACTATTATGTTCTGAATGATTTGCTTCTTCTTTTATTTAAACTTTGCTACTTTTGATATTTCCTTCTACTTTTATCAGATATTGTTTCTTTTCTCTTTTCTCTTTTCTATATATTTTTTTGTAAACCAGGGTAGTGCTTAGACTGTGCTACCCTAGCTTTGAGCTTTCTTCATCGCTGATCTTGTCTTTATGCGTTCCTCCCTTTTTCTTTCTTGTTCTTTTATTTTATTCTATATTCTAGTTAGGATAGGATGTTGACTCTTGACCTCTTCCTCGGCCATGGGCATTTCTTGACTCTGACCAGAATCCTATGTGAGAGGGTCACGGTCTGGGATCCCTTTTAAATGTACATTAGTGTTGAAGATGGTTGGTTCTAATGAACCCTTCTAAGAAGTCTGAGGGAAAAACACCTTACCTCTGACCTCCATATTTGGCTCACTCCAAAACAAAACTATATCAAAGGGTTTGACAAAGGAAGACTTTTATCTCTTTCCCAGACTACTTGATGTAGATCATTAAGCTCAATAAACATCTACCCCTCCAGAAGATGGAAACAAAAGACCCAACGAAAAAGACACAAACAACAAAACCCAAAGAAAACAAAAAGAAAAAGACTCTAAAATACAAGAATGTACAAAATTATATAGAGGCCTGTTAAGAACCAAAGTAATGCTTGAGAAATTGGCCTTTAACTGGCAATGGGATCAATTCTCCACCAAGAGAGCTAATCCAAAAAGTATTTTCTCCCATAATTTCTATAATCTAGAAAAGGCCTATCCATAGATGTTGAAATTTAGTGTGGATGTCTGGTTTCTCTTTTGTTTTATCCCATATTAGAACTAGATCATAAATCCTAAAGGCCTTTATTGTTTCTCTTTTGTCAAACCAATGCTTGACAACAGCTTGATGTTTTTCCACCTGCTCCAAAGCCATGGTTTTCTTCTCTTCCAATTCCAAAAAATTCACAAGGCGAATCTGCACCCGATCCTCACCTTCAACATATTGATCCACGAATCTCAAAATTGGTCTTTTCAGGTTCATTGGAAACACAGGTTGCAGTCCGTAGACCAACTGATAGGGGAAGTCCCTAAGGCATTTTTTATTCTCACATGATCAGTCCACATGGCATATTTCAACTAAGTGTGCCAATCCCGAGGGTTATCATCCAAAAGGCATTTGATTACTATGGTTAAGTTATTGTTTGTCGATTTAGCAACTCCATTCCCTTGCGGATAGTAATTGGATGAGAATTTAAGGATTACCCAATTCTCAAAGGCCCATTGAATGAGAGTTGTTGATGAAAAATAGGAATCATTGTCACATACCAAAAAGAATGACATACCAAACCATGTAATGATGAATTCTTCCAGGAACTTGGTCACCACCTCTGTAGTACAGTTTCTCAGGACTTGCACCTCCATCCATTGCATGTAGTAATTGGTTCTACTCAAAATGTATCTATGTCCTATAGAAGATGGAGGGTTAATCATTATGATGAAATCTAGCCCCCATTGGGCGAATAGACGTACCTCGTAAAATGGCTTTAGGGGCATTGTCAGATGTCTCTAGCGTGTGGCCCTAGTCTGACAAATGTGACATGAATGCACATGTTTGTGAGTGTCTTTGAATAATGTTGGCCAATAATAACTAGATCTTAATATTTGATGGGTCGTGGCTTCTGCTAACCTGTGTCTAGTACCGTACTTGTATAAGGTAAAATATGGATGAGGTCCTAGAACAATGGTTTGCACATAAAAGAGACCCCAAAGCCAATATTTTACACTTATATGAAATTGTACTGATATGGAAAGTAAATGTAGATGACTAATGTTGAAATGGAGTGATAAAGGTACTTACCTCCAAAAATGAATCAGCTTAAAACCTAGTCAAACAGTGTCAAAAACTATTGATTTTTGTTTACCTAAACTGAAAATGCGACATCTACAAAACCCATAAATCTTTTTCTAAGGTCAGGTCATCTCTGCCCTAGGTCAGGGATGAGGTTTCCTCTAACCTAGGTTGGTGTCTAGGTTTTCCCTGACCTAGGTTGGAGTCTAGGTTGTCCTTGACCCAACTGCTCCGATGGAAAATCTATTCACAGATCTCAAAAGTTTGGTGAAAAGGGTATCTAGATCTGCACTTCAATTCACTATCATGTACCTGTACCTACAAGAAAAATGGTTTTGTTTGTTGTGGGAGGGGTTTTCCTTAGTCAAACCCTAGTTTGGAATCAACCTTAATAATGGAATTGAAATAGAGAATGCTAGCAAGTAGTAGAAGTAGATCTAACAACGAAGCTATGATATTCAATAAATATGCAATTATATTTGAAATATAAACAAGTATGTTGATATGAAAGCTTGAACATAAAATTTAAAAAATGTAAATTAAACCCTCCATGATTGCATTCTTGGAATCAACCTTGGGAGAAGAATGAATGGATCTTGAACATGAACAAAGGATCTTGAAGGAAGTTCACACCACCATGATGGCTAGATATAGTGTTTTGAATGATGAATCTTGAATGCTTGAATCAAATGCCTTCAAAGGCTTTAATGCTTAAATCCTTGATCTTCAATGGAGAACTTGAATGGAGAAGAGGACTTGAATGATGATTTCTTGAGAATGGATGTTTTCTTGATCTTTCTTGAGAGAGAACTTGATGGCTTGTGAATATCTCCTTGAGAGATCTTGATCATGAAATTGCTTGGTGTCTTGATCATGAAAAGTGGATGTGAAAATAAGAGAGGAAGGCTTCCTTTTATAGTGATCTATGGAACAATCCTCTAGAGGGGCCACCTAGGGGAATTAAATTCCAATCAGGCCTCAACCCTTTAGAAATGGACCTAGATTAAATATAATTAAGATTTTACCATTTTGGAGACCAAAACAGCTGACCCAAAAGTGGGAAAACAATTCTTTCCAAAACCTGACATCCAAAAATCATGGAAACTTGAAATTTGGACCTGGGGTCAGGGACGAGGTAGACCCCACCCTAGGTCAGGGTTGAGGTAGTCCTTGACCCAAAAATGTCACCCTTGACCCAAAAGTCAAGAATCTCATAATTTCAGTTTAGAATGCTAGGAAAATGCAAATAGAAAGTGGAAAAGGGACAGAATCAGGGGAAAATGCCAGATCTAAGACAAGAACCCACTCAAGGTGTTCAACATGATCCCAAATCACTTACTGGGAGGGCTAAACTCTCTTAACATGGAAGTTCTTCCATTTTAAGATGATACAATACTTATCATAAAATTCTGTGATAACCTACTCAACTTATGTCCAATCTAAACAATGTAGGTAGAGGCCATCATAATTGTGCTTATAGAGATTTCCATTTTTTATCATATATGAACTTTTATTCTTCATTCCTCTCCTTTGGGAACCATTCAATCCCTCTAGACAGTGGTTTTACAGTAAATAGTATACTATATCTTTGATACCAGACATCAATGACCACTCCTTCGTTGGTGTACACTTGGCAAACCAAACCAAACCCTACTATGTTTCTGCCATCATCTTGGTAAGACCTTGACCTCTTACTAACTTCATTGGTTGGATCTCAATGTCAAACTCTTGTAGTATAGCCATCCACTTCCCTCTCCATTCTACCATCTCATTTTGCATCAGTAAGGATTTGACTGTCGGATCGGGAACAATAGCAATGATCTTACTCTGGAGGATGTAGTGTCTGAATTTCTTGACAGCCTTAACCAAGGAAAAAGATTGTTTGTCAAGATTTGGGTACTTAAGTTCAAGGTTTTTCAGAGGACATCTCATGAAAGCTATTGGTCTCTAATCCTCCCCTTCTTTCTACAGGGTGAGGATACGTGCACATGAACATTCAGACACAAAAGAGTAAATCTTGAATGGCAAGAGGTAATTAGGGTTGACTAAAATTGGAGCAGTGGTGATGGATGTCTTAATCTATTCAAAGGATTCTTTAGTTGGAGCATTCCACTCAATCTTAGCATCCTTTTTAACCATATCATTTAATGGATGTACTATCTCTACAAACCCACTAATGAACTTTATGACGAAGTTAATCTTACCAAAGAAATATTTCAACTCCTTCCAGCTATTTGGAGGAACCAACTTGAGAATAGCTTCAACTCTTTTAGGATCAATTGAGATGTTTTTTTCAGATATGATATGCTCCAGGAGTCTACCATGGGTCACCCCAAAAACATACTTCTTAGGATTTAGAGAGATCCCATAATGTGAAAACCTTTTCAATACCTTTTGTAGATCTTCAATATGGTCCATGTGGTCCTGGGAGAAAATTGTGAGGTCATATAGATAACAATATATTTGTTGACCAAGCCTTTGAATGCTTCATCCATAGCTCTTTGGAAAGTGGCTTCTATATTGATTATGTTGGAAAAATGGTCAGTGCTCCCCTCAAGATTTGTGACATGGTTTAACAGCCTCCCATGTCTTTTATAAGTCTAGTTGTTGTATTGGGTATTAATAGGTCAATCTTTTGGTGCAATGGAAACTACTACTTGCAACAAGTGGTATTGGAGCTTGGTCATAGGTTCAAATCCCCTTAGGTAATACTGAGAAGGAGATTGTAGGAAAAATGGTTAGTGCTCCTCTTGGCATTCGTGACATGGTTTAACAGCCTTATGTGTCTTCTATAAGTCTAGTGGTTGTATCGGGCATTAACAGGTCAATCTTTTGGTGCAACGGCAACTACTACTTGTAACAGATTAAACCAAATGGCATACGATGATAAGCAAATGACCCCCATTGTGTTGTGAAGGCTATTTTGAAGTCATCTTCTTCTTTTACCATGACCTGGTTGTATCCAGAGTAGCCATCAAGGAACGACATCATCTGGGAACCATTGACCAATTGCAACACCTCATTGAGGGATGCCAGTGAGTGGTTCTCCTTTTGGGAGGACCTGTTCAAATTCCAAAAATCTACACAGAGCCAAACCTCTCCACTTTTCTTTCTCATTGGGACAAGGTTTTCTACCCAAGTCGAGTGTCGGATAGGGAAAATAATTTTGGCGTCGAGCAACTTTTGTACCTCCTTTTGGATCACAGGTTTGATCACAGGGTTCACTGGCCTCTATCTTTGGTGAAAGGGTTTAGCATCCGGATTCAAAGGTATGTTATGCATGATAACACTGGGATCATAGGTCTTCAAGTCTTCATAACTCTAGGCTATGACATCTTTGTACTCCATGAGAAGTTCTACCATTTGCTTCTTTTCTTCAGCTATGCCGACCTTTCCAATACAGACTTCCTTGGGTTTAACTTGTGTACCCAAGTTGTAGATCTCGCAATCATTGCCTCCTACCACTGGTGCTTTTTCCTTTTCCCGAGCATGTTCATCTTTATCAAAAATCCTTTCCAGGGCTACCATTCCTTTCGGAATGGAGTTAGTCTCCAAATTCAAGATTCCTAGGTCATCTGATTCTTCCATTTCATCTTCTTCTTCGTCAATGCTTTGTTTGTCAAAGATTCTGGCATTCATGATGAACTCTAGCATCTGTTGATCATCTTTGAATACCTAGAAGTTCTTAATATTATCTGGGACAGCTGGGATGACCACCAACTCAATGGATAATTTCTTCAATTTAGATATTTCCAATGGTTGTAAAGATCTTGCCAACACTACCAAAGCATTAGCGACAGTGTTCCTTCCTCTTGGGACACTTCAGATGTTAAAATCTTAAAATTCCTCGATTAGGTCCCAAATGTGATTTCCTTAAGAAGCAAATCTCTTATCAGTGCATGAGTATTGGCTCCAAATTTTTTGCACTATCAATTGTGAGTCACCTTCTACAACTAACACTTTCACTGTCTTCTCATGTGCCATGAGGAGACCCTAAACTGGAGCCTCATACTCGGAGATGTTGTTGGTGTAGTACAATTGTAGTTGATAAGGAGTGAAGTATGAACCCCCATGGGGATTGACCAATTTAATCCCAGCCCTTGCTTTTTGTTTACACTTGGAGCTGTTGAACTGAAGTTTGTAGATAGGGTGATTCTTATGGGAAGATGATTTGGCTTGGAATTCTGAAGTCACCTTGGGAAGATGTGCATTGAGCTAGGTTTCAACGGGGGTTTCGGGTGGTGATAGGCTCTCTATACTTGGGATCTTCAAGTTCTTTTCATCCAAGTGTTCTCTTTTGGAAAGGGGAACCCATTTCATCCATTGTTTTGCTTTCACATCGTGCTAGACTTCATGGCATGGGGGCAGACAAATGTCATCAAAAGAGCTCCATTCCTCTTGTATAGGGATTTTGGTTGTGAGAAACTGAGGTTTCTCATAGAGAGGAGGTTTTTCCTCACTTGAATGTGTTGTTGTATCCTTTGTAAGCTCGGGCACGTAAGATAGTTGGCTCATTACTTGGACCACCGTGTCTTGGCAATCCTGGCATGTACACTCTGAGTGATTTTTCTGGTGGAGGTGACAATACCTTGGTAGCATTAGTATTTTTGGGTTAATGTCTTGGCCAAGATGTCTCATATTTTTCATCATACTACCTATGAATTCTATCAGATTCTCCTCGGGAATTTGAGTACTCACCAACCCTTGTGCAGAGCTATTGTTTGAGTTCTCCTCTTCTTTAAAATGGAATGTGAAATCCTTATTGAACCGATACACCCCTAGCCCAGCTTGTGAGAACAAGACTTCATTTGGGGAATCGTACTTAGTTATCATCTATTTGAGTTTGGGCTTCGCATCAATCTTGATTTGGTTATTCAAGCCCTTCCATGGTAGCCAAAGTTGAGTGAAGTCTATGGACAACCAACCTCTCAATGATCAGGTCCACTCTCTGCTGAGTAACATGCCATATGTTTTTGGGATGTCCACTGCATGTATGTCAATGCAATCTTGGATTTTGGGGTTAATGGTTAGTTGTATGCGCTTATCCTTCAAGACCCCTATGACTTTGACCTCCATTTTTTCAAGTTGAATCACAACCCTATTGGTCAGTTGAGGAGTCATCTCTAGCCTATGGCATATGGATAATGACATGATGTTAGAGGAAGCTCCTATGTCAATCAAACAACTATGCACATTCTTTCCAAAGATCTTGAGGCTAAGTAGAATGGGGGTACTTCTACCCTATCTTTGAACATAGTCGACATTGCCTCGACCACATTTACATTGGATACATTTCTAGTGTTATTGTTCGACGGGGCCAATTTGGAATGATCTAGTAATCTTAGGAGGGCTTCTCTCTATGAAGGACAACTTTGTAACATGTCATACATTAACATATTAGTTCTAGCTTTCTTTAGTTCCTCCACTGCACTGTACTTTTCATTGGACTAGACTAGATTCTTTAGCAGAGTGGGTTGATGTTGTATTGTTGGAGCGACATTGGCACTGGGGCCTCGAGGAGGTGTAGGATTATTGCTAGCCTATGGATTAGGTGGAGTGGGCTACATTCTTGGGGGAATACCATCAGTCAAAGGTTCTCTTCTACTCCTTAGATTATAACTATTTCTGTTGTTGTTTTGAAAAGCATGGATCTTAGAGTACTCCTGCTGACCTTCTTGATTGAAAGGGAAGACAAACTCTTCTTCAGTTGTGTTATCGATAGGACCTCCACATGTACTTGGGTCATATGATTCAAATACCATGGCACTGAAGTGGGTCTAAGAGTTATCATGATCTTGGATTTTTTGGTTGTCAAACTCCTCCCTATACTCATTGTCTGATTGGTACATGTTGGGAGCTTGAGTGAAATTGACCTCAGATGAGTGGAAGACATTGGCATTGTCAGAGGGTATGCTACTATTGTTTGGATGTGTGTTCCATTTTCTATTTATTTGTTATTGACCAAACTACTTATCTTCAGAAGAGTTCCCATAACCTCCACCATTATTCTTAATGTTGTTGTGGTAATTGCCATAATTATGGTTTTTATTTTGGTACTAGGTGTTTGGGGCAGAAATCAGGCATTGGTAGTCCCCCTAGTTCTGAGGTGGATTAAGCTTCATCCTGGTGATCTCTCTTGTTAACTAGGACAATGTGTTTCTCATAGCATCCAACTCATTCCTTAAAGCATGGTTCGGCTCATTTGGGACAACAGCCTTTTGTTTACACAAGGCTTTGTTATGTGCATCATACCCCAAATATGTGATGGCGAGTGGTGGGGTAGCAGTGTATGGAGGTGGCACTGGATTGAGCCTTGGGGTGTGTTGCAATGGGATCTGATTATGTGCTGTGAATGGACCAGTCATAGAAGCATTTCCCAATGCTGGTGAGACATTATAGTTTCCACCTTCTTGTGGATCCATTTGTTGGGTAAATATGATAGCTTCGTCACATACTTTCTCTAGAGTGTCTATGTTTCCTAGGGGTAGCCTCTTCAAGAATATGGACGTTAATGAATCCAAGGCATGCAAGTACACCTATATAGCAGCCCCAACTGGTATACTATAAGGAGCTTCTAGCTTCTGGTACATCTTATAAAAATGATGATTAAACATGGCAATTGGTTCATTGAGGTCTTTCCTCACTGAGATGAACTGGTGGTGAGGATTGGTCGAATCCACATATAACTTGAATTGATTAAGGAATTTTGTTTCAAATTCCCCCCATGTGGAGATGGACCCTCATGGAAAATTTAGATGCCAATTATATGCAGATTTCCCCCAATGTATAGGGGAAAAGGTGGAACATGATGTCCTAATGAGAAATCTCCTTACGATTGCATAATTCTTTGAATGCAAAAATGTGTTCTTTCGCTATCCTGGATTCTCCATAGATGAAATGTGGATAGAATTTCTTAGGATTCTTGGGTAGCTCATGGAGCTGTCCTTGTATGTCTAATGGAGAGCTTCAAGCATTTGTAAAAAAGGCCATTGGAGCTAGTGGTAGACCAACAACAGACAGGGCAACAACGTGCGGAAATGGAGGAAGATTAGGATGATACGAAGTATTCTCTCTGAGCTTTGTTCTATTGCTGCGAGGTCTGCAAACATCTCTAAGTTCTAGGAATTCTCCTTTGATTGGTGAAGATCTAAGGACTTGTTCAAACCTTTCAGAAGAGAATTATCTAATATTATGGGGTCTTCCTTTCACTAGCCCTCCTTCTAGCGCCACTTCTGTTGAGCATCATTTTTCCACGACACAATGGCTAGGAATTTATGCAAGCAAATTCCCCTCTTGGAAGAGTGATGTGAATCAATCTCAAGGTTCCTTCTAGGTTGGGTCTCAACCACTTGGATAGCTCAAATGAAGACAAATGTGAATCTGTTCATAAGGAGGCCTTTGCTAGTTCATATCTCAAGGAAGGCTGCAAAACAAACTTTAGAACATACCAATACTTTTCTTTTTTTTAATTTTAGATTTGAGAATGAAAGGAATGTTAATCTAATTAATCTACTGTAATTGATTTGTAAAGAAAAGTAGGTAGTAGGGTAACAAGAATTTGAAGGAAATTACTGAAATGAAACTAATGGACATAAACCAACATCACACTACTTTGTGAATTAAAGACTGAGAAGATAAGGAAACCCACAAAAAAAAGATCAGAATAGATCACAATCTTTAGCTAAGCAGATGTAATCATCGACATAAATGAATGCAGACGTATGATAAGCCAAAACTCATCAAATCACAAAGCCACCACAGATGTGCACACACGTCAGACAAGTTTATCTTTAAAGCACCAAAAGAAAGATCTTCTCGATGATTCATCACAACAAAGTAAGATAACACCAGCAAACACTGAATTAAGAATCATAGATTTGAACCACCACACAATCAATTCTCTCTTTAAAATAAATAAATGAGCAATTTGAACACATTCATAAATATCACAAAGATAGTAGAAAAATCACACTACGATTGAAGCACCAACTATATGTATTGCATTAATGATAAATCTGACCCTTATTATATTGCGTTATTATAATTTATAGAGTTGTGCTCTTATTTTTACAGCTAGGGTTTTGGCTACATCTAAAACTTGGAAATAAATTAAAACTACAGATTGCATGAAAGAAACTACCTCTAAAAACAAGCTAAACTACCCTAGCATGGAATTAAACCTCGTGCATTATAACAAATAGAGAAAATCATGCATCAAATGGCTCAAAACATAGCTGGAACTCATGCAAGCTCTTGATGAAACTTTGTGATCCTACCTTTAATCCTTTGTTATAGCTTCTCCACATGGATCCAACTGAAAGAGGCCCCAAAATAAGGAAAAAATGATCCCATAAAAGAGATCTAGTCGACTGAAAAATCAAGTCTGAGATGACTGAAGTCGAATGGTAGATGTACCCCAAAAATCATGGACTTCGAGCTTTCAGAGGCTGAAATTTCTCCAAGGCCGAAATGCCAAAAATCAAGGTCTACAAAAATGACTAAGTACAAAAACTACTTTTTCCTCTACACAAAATTTGGCTAAGTCCAAACTGGATGCTCACTGACTTGGGAGTATTTCTGGATGGGCTTTGCAGAACCTATCCACAATCTCTAACACCTCTTCAAAGTCGGCCATTTTGACTCCTTCAAAGAGTTCTCATTGTCTCTTTTAGAAGGCAACCAACTCTAATGCAAACCCTTGTATCTCCTCTTCCCGAGATAACATTTTCTGGATCACCTCCTTCTTATAAACCATTTGTTGAAGGTCTTCTTTTGTCTTGAATCCCCTAAGTATACCCAAGTATTGATTGAAAATGACATTTACAAAGTGCATAATTTTATCATCTTCCTCATCATACACATCTAAGACTAATCCGTCAAAGAACTTATGCAATTCTTCTACAAAAAGTAGACTGTCATCTCTTCTCTTATCCATCCTTTTAAGCACCTTTTCAAAAATAGTCAGAGCTCCCTTTATATCCTAGATCCATTTTTCAAAATTGTCTAGCTCCGACCATTCATACACCATCAACAAAACTTGGAAGCGTTGCTTCCGTATTATTACAAGGTCATCTACTGCCTTTTGCCACTTTAGAATCTTTTCCTCCATACCATCCTCTTCACTCATGATCTCTACCAAGGATGTGATCCCTTGAATAATTCCTTGAAATGGCCTCAAAATATTCTTGATAGCTACCTAGGAAAACTCCTTAAAATCTACCTTCCAATCCACACAAGCCTATACAAAAGAATATGGAATATCTGTATTTACTTCACCCCTCTTCTCCAAAATGGTTTTTAATGAGGCCGTAGGGTTATTAGGGTCAATGGGACCCACTGTCTTAAGAATAAACCTTTTCATGGCCTCGTTCTGCTCCAGCAATGCTTTTATCTTTTCTTCATCTTTGTCCATAATACCGAGAGCATGTTTCAAGCCAAGGGTGGCCAAATTTTTACTTCCCTCTCTTGTGGGCTCTCCTAGATCTACTCCCTCCATCACGTAGTCATCTGGAGTGACTTCAGCTATACTAATATTCATTGTAGGGACAACCACCTAAGCCTTCGATCTACCTACTTCATCTTGAGTTACATACGACACTGTCCTTTCTTAGGTGCTAGATCCATCCTGATGGAATGCTCACCCTAATGCAGCCATGTCTATTTCATCATCCATATAAACCCTGGTTCTTGGCTGAATCTCCTTTGTGAACCACGTGGGTTTTTAAAAGGCATTGAGGGGTTCATAAGGATCTGCTAGAGTCGAGGTGGTCGTAGGGAATTCTATTTGCATTTCTTCATGAATCTCATCTTCTCCTTCTCTTGTTTCTTTCTCTTCCATTGCATTCAAATCTCCCTCTACATGTGTTTGTTCTTCCTCATTTGTTTTCTCTCCTTCATCAACTTGTTTTTCTGATCCACCCTACTCTTCTGATAGCATTTCATCAATCATCTCTATTTCTTTCTTAGGCTCTTGAGATTCTTTTGTTACTGCTTCATCCTGATCAAGTGGTGGAGTAGGGGTAGCAAGGGGAGTGGGTGAAGGCATTGGTGGAGGTGGCAGAGTTGGCATGGGAATATGGGAAGGTGGCATTTGTGGAGGCAAAAGAGTGGTTTGGACTGGAGGTGGAAGTGGAGTGGTAGGTGGTGTTTGATATAGAGGAGGGAGTAGATTATGATGCATAGGTGGAGATGGAGGTGGAACTAGGTGTGAAGTTAAAGGAACTTGCGCAGCCACATCCTCCTCAGAAGTGACACCTATAGAAGAGTCCCTTCCTAACTCTGTGTTTTTTTATTTTTTATTTCAGCTACCTCTTCCTCAATTGGCTCCTAAGACCTTTGTGGAGCTTGTTCTCCCACACCATCAAGAGGTTTAGTAAACTATGTAGGGAAAGAATCAAAAGACACTGTATGTTCTACTGTAGGAGCCTACTACTCAGATTCTTTGAAACCATGAAGACCCTCAAAATCCAAGATGTCAAATTCATCATCACCTAGAGGGTCCATATTTATTGGCTATCCTTGGGTTGCTCCTCTGGCCTCTTTTTTATCATCTCCCAATATTATCCTTCTTTTTAAGGATCCTGCAGAGTGAGTTCTTTTGCTAAGGGATACTCAATCCAGATCATCCTCATCTTCCTCTAAGAGGGTATCCATCTGAGTAGGGGTTAAATCTTTCTTTCTTTTGTAAATATTCCCTTTGATCACCTTGTCTTGCCTAGGTCCAGTTATCTTAAACTTAGGTGCCTTCTTCTGGGCACTCAGAGGTTCAAGACCACTAGAAGAAGGAACATCCTGAGGTGATATACTCCCTGTCATTCTAGTTTTAGTTTTCTTTGAATGGGTAGCTAAGCCATATGCTATAGGATGCTCGTGTTTGTACACTATTTCAAGCTTCCATAATGCAGCCTCTTTGAATTGTGGCTTCAACACCTTCTCTCCTTTCTTCTTCTTCTCCTTAGAGGGCTAAGCCGGTTGCTGTTTCATTAGTACAGGGTTCATAGGAAATGTACGAGCAACCCAATCCTTAGTCACTTTGATGACATGTCTAGCTTTGAAGTTGATATCATCATTTTCATCTTTATCAACCTCTGCATTCAGAATGGCCCTAGTATATACCTTATCCTAATTGTAAATGGGATCTAGGATATCCTCAAAATTGACTTCTTTCACCTTTGGATGTATCTTTAGTAGTAAGGCAGTCTGTGCCATTTCTAAAATCATCCAGCAGTAGTCACGGACCCTGACCTCATAGTCATCTAAGCAATTCATCCAATGATCTTCAATAAGTGGCTCATGCACATAATGCCTTCCCATTATGCGACTATATGTACCAATTGGATCAAAATGGGTCCTCATGAGGTTGTATCTTGAAAGAGGGAATTCATCCCATTCGAATGTCAAAGACTTACAAATATTCATATTTGGTACATAGTGCAACCCTATGGAAATTGGGAAGTCCCAACAATGTTTCTTCTTATGTTGGATGTGCTCATGAGCATCGGACAATTGTCTAGCTATTTCTAGCAGGATCACTCTATCAGAGGGGTACCTTGGTAGCTTCTTAGGGGCCAATGTGCATCCCACCACCCAGATGTAGGTAAAGGTCTTGAACTATATGTAAAATGCCCCAAGGGCCTTCACTTTTGTAGTAGCTTCAGTTGACATTCTCTTATTACATAGTCTCCCTCTATGGAGCGTATGATGGAAAATACAAAGGCATCATTGACAATATGGAAATCATAGCTATGGTGTGGGTAATATTCTTTCCTGACCAGTTACAGATAGATTGTTAATGGCCATGTGTTTAGATCTTCCATGACACCAACTTAAGTCAACCCTAGGTACATTGCTCTGGCGGCCAATAGATACACAACATAAGATGTACTATAGAAATGTGGGTCAATTTTCACTCTAATCAGCTGCTCATCCAAGTTGTCACTAAGAATGGTGCTCCAATCAAACCTTGCCTACCTCTCCTTAATCTTTTCAATAAGTAGGATCATCCATGGTTCTAGCTGAATAGACTTAGGCAGTCCATTCACCTGACTGATCATGGTGATGGCCACTCGGATATCCTCCCTCATGTACCCTCTTCGCATATCTATTTGGTCCAATTTGTTGTTGGGTAGAGATTACAAAATGTACTCCTTACTCATAATGTCATGAGATAATGGGACATCCCTGTTGTAGAACTTCATTCCCTTGTTGATGTAGAAGTTGTAGAGCTTGTCGACCCCTTTTGGCAAGTGGAAGACATCTTCAATATTATCTGGCCTTAGATCCAAGACTACTTTTCCCATGTTTTTCTTTACCATTCTTTCATTAGGTACATAGTGAATTGCCAAAGTGTTGATCAAGTCTGAAGATAAGATGGAGACTGTGTGTGCCACTGCATTCACCAAAGAACAGTACACTAATGAAGTGCAGTCCTTAGATCTTCCTGCTGGTTGGGCACACTTAACTAGGTATACATTCCAACTAACACTACCAATGTCAGTATTTGTGATCTTAGCATGTAAATTGCTCACCTTGGAAGGTGGATGATAACCCTTAAACTAGTACTTTATAGCTAGTGAAATAACCTTCTCTGCCATTCTTGGAAAGAGCAAAGGACATGAATCAGTAACCATGAACTTAGATGAAAGAGAGGAAACTCTAAAAAACCCAACATCCTAAAAAAATAAGCCTCAAAAGGCTATGAGAAGTCAATTTTTGGTAGGAAAAAAAATAAGTGAGGGTAAAAGACCCACTCACCATCTTATATAGGCAACCAGTGGGGGTGATATCAGCCGTTCTCGCTGATCAGCCTTTCGGGGTCTCGAACCTCTAAATGTTTGAAATAGCGAAAAGGTCGACTCTCATCGGAGAGTCGGACCTTTTGGTGTTTCAAACATCCGAAAGGTCAGAAACCTAGGGGTTTCATAAATGCCAAGGATTGATTGGCTTTCAAACCTTTCACACTTTCAGACCTCCAAAAGTGCGAAACAATGAAAAAGAAAAAATAACAAACAACTATACCTAAAACCAAAACCAAACTGACATGTAGACTAAAAACCAACAAATAGACAAGCTAAAATAGGCTAGAAAGAGGGGAGGAGCTTGAAGCTAAGAGGCTTCAAAGGGGAGCGTGGTTGTGGAACCACAACAAATGCCAAAAATATAAAAAAGTGTACTTACAGCTTGTCCAAAATGTGTTAGTGGGTTTTCTTCAGTGAAGCAAAGAGGTTTTCCCATGACTGTTTCAAGTTGGTAAGAGCAATGTGCTCAAGACCGACTTGTGCATGCATATCGAATATGTTCTCTAATAATGATATCTCTAGTACACATGTATATATACATATGTACACATATATACATGTATATGTGTACACATATATGTACACACACACACACATGTGTGTGTGTGTGTATATATATATATATATATATATATCTGTGTGTGTGTGTGTGTACATATATACATGTGTGTATATATACACATGTATATACATGTACACATATATACACATACATATATATATACACATACATGCATATATACACATATACATGCATATATATTAAATACATATATCAAAAAATTTAAATT